>JANVCG010033340.1:0-24022 GCA_025505365.1 Haliclystus inabai
AATAATAATAATAATAATAATAATAATAATAATAATAATAATAATAATAATAATAATAATAATAATAATAATAGAAATAATAATAATAATAAATAATAATTTTATCAGAAGTTTTTCCGGAAAACATTTTATGAAAAAAGATAACGACACGAGGTTATTCAACGTTTCACAGATATTTAATTAATGTCATCATCAGGAAAAGAATGATTTTACATTTGAAATTGTTTAAATAGCTAAAATAGTTCGGAAATACATTGTTATAAAGTTCTATAGGTTTAACATAAAAATACAATAAAGTGATATGTATTGACAGAAAATAAACAATAGAACATAGAATACAGGTAGCAAACTACGAAAATAATTTTGATCTAGCTGAATCAGCCGACCCGCAATGTCCGGCAACGCATTGATAAAGGTGTTGACGAGCGTAGCCAACATAACTCGAATCACACGAGCCACACTTAAATAAATATACAACGCATTTCTCAGACAAAACGGCCAGCCTTGGCTCACATACTCGAGGGTCATCGACTAGTTTTTTGGATCAAAAAATTGGCCGAAAATGCTGCCCTACATCTGCACTCAGTGTAGCTAGTTGCCTGCGTAAAGAATTTGCCGATATCTGATCTTTGAATGGTAGAGCTATATTTACAATGTTACTGTTGTCAGGAAGTGGCCTCTCGTTAGAATTATTAGTAAATGCCAAATATTTGGATATAATGTTATTAACTAATGTTTTAGGGTAATCAAGTTTGAGGAAGGTGTTCTTAATTCTCAAGCACTCACATTCAAAAGAGTTCATCTGTCGTGGACAATCGCTTCGCTCGATCTAACATTGTACCTCTTTTGCATTTAGAATCCACGTGGCTTTTGTAATGTAGCAACAGGCCAGTGTTGGTCGGCTTGTGATGTACTGAGGTGTTGAGTTTGTTGCCTTCTCTGTGTAGAGTCATGCCGATAAAAGAAAGCTGCCCATTCTGTTCGGTTTCTAAAGTAAGTTCTACATTTGATAAACTATTTAAGAGGCTTTTGCTTTATTTAAATCCAAAATCAATTAATTGATAAAAATCTCCTTTTCTTTTCACTCATTTAGCTTTTCAGATAAAGTATTTCTCAATTCTTCAGCTTTCTTAATTTTTTCCTTCTCAATACTTTCCCATTTGACACATTTACTTTGAGCTTTCCGTTCACTCAATTCCAACTCCTTTCTCTTCTTCTATTCTCATCAGCTTATCACGTACTTAGAAAGTTCCTCGTTCTCTGTATACGTCAGTTTTTCAATGCTATCTAGCATCCAATCATTTACATTGACATCATTTTGCAGCTTTCTTGATCTTGATTCTTTTTCATTTAATCTCATTTCAAACCTCATCTATGCCTTTCCAGCAATTTCAAATAGAGTATCTGCAGATGCATCGTTCTCAAAAAGAGATTGTTTGATACTCAAATTAGCGACTGTTTCCTTGGCTTGCAGCAGGTTTTGGCTTTTAACTTCGGTAGTTTAACGAAACATTTTATTTCATCACGTAAGTCTTCTAGTCTTTCTTTAGAAAGAATGATCTTTTTTATAATAATCTGGTGTGCTTTCGCATCTAAATCACTGACGTTGAGACTTTCATCGCTTGATGAGTAATCAATATTGATTAAACAATGTCTTCTTCTTAATATTCTCATTACTCGTCCAGTGATTCAATTTCATGATCCTTTCTCATGAGCAGAGACTGAGTATTAGGTCCGGTCTTAGGTCTCAATTCAGTGACATAGTTGTCTATTTCGAAGCAGTTTCGTTTCGTCAAATAGTTGCTTTCGCGATTGTTGATAATGCTTCTCTCCAATGCAAAGCCTTTTGCTTTGCATATCTGATTGTAGTTTGGGCAGTTCTATTTGTAAATCTTGTACATTTTGAATGCGAGAAGATTAAAATTTGGGAATGTAAAAGATAATTGAAAAATAACATTTATGTTCTGTCTTAATTCATTTTGAGTGAGGAAAATATCATCCTCTTGCAAAAGGCCTGCGTGTGATAAAGTTACGCGAGATAGAAGAAAATATATATATAATGAATGAATGCAGAAATAGTAGGAAGCGCATTATGTCCACATAATTGGAACTTTCAAATGATCAAGCGCTCTTGGGAAGTTTGAGTAGCAAAAAAACATATTCATCATCAATGCATCAATATCAATTTATAATCGAGAAAAACAGTTCACTAACGTAATCGAGAAAAAAACTTCATTTATGAATTCAGACAAACAGTATTATCATTTCAATTGTGTTCTTACCTTGCTCAGCTTTATTTTCATTCAGCTTTTCCTATCATATTTATATTTACTTAACTTTTATTCGATAAAAATACCTTGAGCTCTTTTTCGTGCGATTCACGCAAGTAAGAAGGAAGGCGAAAAAATCTGTAAATCATTGATTGTGACGTCATGATTGAATAAACGCGCTTGAGCGCAGCCTCTTATTTATTTTGTAATAGTGTTTACTACTTACGCGCTCATTGATGTTGTACGCGTTTTTTTCAATCCTCATCCACTGTATTTTACGTCAACACTACCAGAATTTTAGATCCCCCAAAAAGAGGTTCAACATTGGGGGGGGGGGGGCAGTTATACATGAATGTGTTCTTTTTTCATGAGCTCATTTCCGCAACATAAAATCGTTTACCTTTTCGAATACAGCGAAGTAGTTTTTTGGAATTACACCGTTCCAAAAGAATAGAAGTTACAAATTGCCCTCTTAATTTAGCTCTGTTCCAGTAATGGTACCATCATTTAATGTTCACAGTTACATTAAATTATTTTTGCTACTTTCTGAGATTCAGTAACACCCAGAGCCATCTATTTACAAGAGTCGAGACACCCTTTTGATGTGCCGCTCTACATTTTATTGGTTAATTGTAAGTCATGTGATACATGGACGCTATTTACGGACCAGAAAACCGAAATCGAACTTCAGAGAATGCATTCGAAAATGTACACGCCATTTCATTAGCAAACCACGAAAAACCATGTCTTCTTTCTGCGTCAAATCTACAGTCTCTATATCTCATTGGCCAGAAATGGCGTCCACAAGTGCGTTCAAAAATTTGTGCGTCTCAACTATTAAATAGATGGCTCTGGTAACGCCTAGTCCATTAGCAATAGCGTGATTTTCACCGTAGACAAGTTATTTATTTGAGTCGTTGCTATCGTTTTTCACTAAAGGGTTCCTGCACGGCAGCCGTGTTTGGGTTCTCTGATCCTTGCACGCGGGATGTTGGGAGACACAAGAAGGCATCAGAAAACACGAGCCCGTAGGGCGAGTGTTTTTAAGCGTTCGAGTGTCTCCCAACTTCCCAAGTGCAAGGATCAGAGAACCCAAACACAAGGCTGCCGTGCAGGAACCCTTTTGTGAAACAAAACTGTTTTTTAATATTTTTAATTAATTTATTATTCATGTCTTCTGTTGATTAAATCAATTTTCTCCACTAAATCCTCATGTCTTCGTCATTTTTGTTTCTTGTCGAATGAACGCAGAGCTCAAAATTTCGAATTTGGACAGAGTTCCATTTTCGAACCATTATTCTGACGATTTCGATACTCTCATTTCCGGTGATCTGCAAGCTGTATTCTTGTTTAGTTTTGCTAAGCAAATTATCCATCGTAAATCAAACAGTGACAGGCAGATGAAGGATAGTTTATGTTCTTATCTTACAACGTAATGTCGAATATATACATTAATATAAACAGGATTTATTTAATCATTCATTTGATCTGGAATTATCTACAATTTGAAAGGGCCCCCTTGCCTCAAACGTGGTGTCCTTGCTGTTTTGGCATGCGTGATCCAAACACGGGAAGTAGCCAATCAAATCCCTAGATCAACATTCGAAATTTTCTCGCGTTTTACAATGTTCATTTACTCTTGATAATCAACCTAAATCTTACTACTTTAATTGCACAAAGGAACTAAACAAGTAGCAACTTCGATATTTTCAATATAATCTGCTGAAACTCAAACCTCTTATCAATTTTTCTCTTTCAAATGAATATCTGTGTTCATCTTCTGTGTTACATGAGTTCAAGTGACTATTTTTTAATGCTTTACCCGTTATACCTGAAAGTGAAATCATATTCAAATGCAACTCAAAAATCAACTGATTATCTTCATGTTTTACAGGACCGTTGTTATGTATGTATATATATATATCTATCCTTAAAATGTTACATTAAGAAAGAAATAGAAACGTTTCTTTGTAGACAACTTCTGATCAATATCGCAACTCTCCAACTTCTATGACGTACATTGACGTACATAGCGTGTTTGCATACAAATCATTCGATGGACGTTCGAAGAACTCGAATTCAGTTAATCAGTTCACAGTTCGATTAGTTCGGTACTGAAAACACTTTTGACGAGTGCTTACATCGTGTTTTATGCGACACAACCACTATAAAGGTTTTAAAACGAAGGGCCATCGTTGTGTTTGAACACGCTACGTACGTCGTAAAGAGGGGGAGTTGCGATGTTGATCAGAAATTGTCAACAAAGATACGTTTTTATAAGACGATTTTGCAACAAAGAGAGCATATTTTCATTTACCTACATCATGCACGTGGTAGGTCTCACTTATCATAGACACTCCTCGATACTTTTCAAAAATTTTCACATTGATTCAAATCAAAGTAAGGTATGTGATACTGTAGTACGGAAGAACGAGGAATCAACCCCGAGTGTAAACAAGTTCACATACGTTCTGAAAACTGCAAGCTAGAGGGAATGGGGGTAATTTTGACTTAACAATTGGTTAACGTCAATTAGCAACGTTTTAAATTCATTCCCAATTATATGTAAATTTTAAAGTTGCCTTACAACAATTGGGGAAATAAGAGCTTATTTGATGGATTAATCAAATTTCCCTGCTTTCTTATCATCTATTGCTCAATTTCAGCTTTACTGAACATTTTTTTATTTACTACAAAGCCTCTAGAAGGATGGGTCATGGAATCATTCATATTTAAAAGCCTAAAATAGGAACGTATGTGGTGATGTGATGAAGCTACACATTAATTTGATAAAGTGATAGTGTTAGCATTGCAAAATAATTCACTCTTTGGACAGGGCAGGGAATTGACCAATCAATCAGTAAAATAGTCGAAAAGGTTCGAATAATAATTTCTAGATAGCCTAACAATTGACATTATCACTTCCAAGCTAGAAAAATATATAAACTCTATTTCTTTAGCAGTTTTACAAAATAGATAAATGTTCTATCTCATAACACTACAATTACTAATGCAATCGCAAAAGATATACCTTGCGGTGATTTTTGAAAGTGTGAATTGTATGTGGTTGTGAAGCATATTCCTCTGCTGTACTGTGTTATTGAGTCTGGCGCAGAAGAGATCACTCTGTCTCTCTCGCGATAATCGTCAAGAAGAGGTTTAAAAACCTGTTATTTTAAGAAAAGAATAAAAGCTACATCGTCCAGAGCTGTTAATGAGTATAAATTAAAGATTTCAAAGTTTAAAATCTAGAACAAAATTCAATTTCTGCTTTATGAAATGATTCCCTTTCTTCCCATGGGTAATTCTGTACCTTTTGGACGTGGGTGTGCCATTTCCAAAATTTTAACTGTACCCTAAAATTGCACAGTTTTGTTGAGTTTTGTGGAAAGGAGACCCTAAAATTGCATAACATTTTAAATTTCCTGCCATTTTTGATTCAAAATGGCAGCCGGCCGAACCTTGATTGGTTTTTTAGCTCCTCACAGCTTGATTTTGGCACTTCACAGCAAAGAATCCACAAAATTCACAGCATGGGTTTTCGTTTTTCTTCAAAATTGGATACCCTCAAATCGCAGATATTTTGCAATATGATACCCTTGGGAAATGGCACTTAACAATTAAAGGGCTTATTTTCGTGTCGTATCAAACTATTTGAGCAATTGCAAGCGATTTTCATTTGCTACAAATAGCTACAGGGAAGTATTTGCTCAAATGACTAAAACAAGTACACTTTCAAAACTCTGAACGTTTGGTTTTCTCTCCATGATTCAATGATGTGAGTATAGATTGCAACTATCTTTTTACTGCATCCAATAGTGATAGTCACGGTCGAAAGTGCATTGCAGTAGGAGGGAGGTGACAGCTTCTCCCAAAAAATGCTAATTTTTCAACATTAATTTGGACCTTTTAAACCAAAATTACGCTTTTGTGTAGCAAAATGAGAACTTTTAGTCATTTATATAGTCAATTCTTTATAAATTTCTTCAGCGTTTGGAATTGCCTACGTTTCTAGGGGCAGATACGGCGTAAGATAAAGCTGAGGCTGATAGTTTAGTGCTGAATTTTACTGCAGATTGGCCTAGCCAGTCACATTGATAAACAACTTACTCATCATTCTAAATGATAGATGTTGATCAGTCTTGACTCCTTATATATCTATTAAGTCTGTACACAGTAGATGTTACACACCTTGTTTGTCCACGATGACTTTTGTAACGTCGGCTGTGATCGATATGATTTTGTAACTGAAGAAGGTGCAATACCATAGTTAAAGTCATTGCGATTCATTAAGGAAGGAGTGTAAAACATTTCTTCGTAGTGTGTTTTATCGTGCCAGGATTTTGAACATGGAAAATGCGTAGCTGTATGATGCCTATTAAAAAAAAATTATATAATACCTATAAGGAACTAATTGAAATGCGAATAGAATGACATAATTTTCAATTAACGAGTCAATCCCATTACAATTCAAGTAAATTATTTTACCTGATTGGCTTGGCAGGGCTTCCATGGTTACCTTTGAACACATGGCGATATGTTGATCTCAAGCCATTGCCAAGTTCAGAGTCTGCAAGGAAAGTATTTTTCCATAAAAAGTTATAATAATCTCACATTACGTGTACATAGTCATACAGTCAATATAAAAAGTGATTCTCATTAGGTGTGATGGGTTATATCAAGATATTAGAATGAACCAAGAAAGAGAAACTAAATTCCGTATTTTCAACTGTTTCAAAGAGCCAAAAATATTATCTTACCCAATCGAAAACCAAATAAAGTACACATATTTAACACAATTAACTATTGAGTAATTCAAATCTAATAATAAAATATCTGGCCGACGTCAACAACATCCTCAAAAATTTAGTTTCTCTATCTTGGTTCACTATTACATCTTAGTTACTTTTCACCATGTTTGTTGTGATAGACAACATTTCCAAGCTTTGGCCTCTTCTTCACGCACTCTGATATCACTCAACTGCAGTCAATTGCTAGATTTTAATAAACATTCTTATTCTAGAAAGTTCTGAATATCGTAGCCAAAACAGCGCACAAATTATGCCACATTTTTATATTGTTATGAGCGCCCTTGTTATATGTATGAAATCGTGTTCTGCTGTTGTTGAATGCAGACGTTCCTGTACATGATATGCTTCAAATTTTGTACTTTCATAGATTCATTTGATCCCAGGGGGACTCGATTAAATCTGAAGACAATTGTTCTATTCTCATTTAAAATATTCTTTAGAATTTCCACAAGACAGAAAATCGTAGAAATCCAACAACTAGAATTTGATCAACCTCAAAATTTCCGAAGACAATCTTACTTGTTCCGCAAAATGTAGAGTAAAGACGTTATCCTACAATCGAGCTCAAAGATTTATATTTTTCCATTCTAACTGAAAGTAAATCCCAATGCATGTGGTCTATACTTTGCAGCATATCAGCAGCCACAAAGTTGCTTAAATTGTCTTGCTCGAGTAACTTACAAAATTCACTTACCCGCATCAGTAGACATTTCCTTATTTTTCTGAAGCTTTATAGGCGCACACACAATAAGGTCAATAAGCAAAAATTGCGAATCATTTGAATTATAATTTCTGAAGTTTGTAATTAGCTTCGTTGGCATAAGCCCACTTCTCGCACAATCTATATAGTTCAATCATTCAATCAATAAAGAGAAGCCATTATGTATACAAACTACAATGTTTACCTTTTGAAATGTATCGCTTGCAACTCCATAGCAACGGCATGATGTAACTATGGTAATGTGATGCAAATGTAGTATCCATGTCAAAACTTTAAAAGTGATCGCAAACGACTGGGAGTTCATGAAGATGCAACATGCCGAGTACTGAGATAAAGCTATCGAGTCGCAACTGCTTTTCAGAATGCTCTAGAAAACCATGTTTAAATCAGGCTAGCTCAACGGCGTCAGGCCTGTCAACGAGAGGTACAGTTTTAATAATTGTAACAAAGTCATATTTTTGAATTTGTAAGCTGTAATCTATTTTTGACCGATCGAGTGCAGTGGCTAGAACGAGAAAATTAGAGATTGATGTTTATTGTCATATAATTCAAATTAATTGATTAAATTTAATATGTTGCTGAAATTATAAAAGTCGATGATAAGCGATTTGAATTAAGTGGTGATTAATGTTTGGGTGAATCTATTATTGGATATACAAACTCACGTTTTCATCTACTTGAATCACATATTATCATTTTAGACAACAGTTCTTTGAGTTCACAAAGAGGCTATCTGAAAGGTGAAAGTCTCCAACCAGGCCATTACAATTCATTATCAGCATTATACCGATCACAATTTAATAAATTTCCATCGTTTCCTTCAATTTATCAAACAAAATATCAAAGAGATTATCAATATCAACCATGGACAGCAAAAATACATCGAAGGTATTTTTTTATATACTTATCATCATCATCATCATCATCATCATTTATTCAGAAACCTTTAAGTTTAAATACAACTTTTTTTCAAAGGACTGATAGATGATGAGATGATAGATGATGAGAAACCGAAACAACCCAATCGAGTTTCTCCGCATAGGATTTTGCCTTCTTCAATAGATACACAATTTTTTCTTACAACACTCACGACTTATCTAATTTGAATCATAGATTTTTATTGACTCATTTGCAGACATACAAATATATCATAGTAATTAATATTTCATCCAGGGGGTAAGTCCCACATCTCAACCTACAGGGTGTTCAAATGTTAAGGAGTACTGTATCAAGTCTGAGGAAATATTTTGAGATGTATATTTCCGAATTTTGATCAATATGTAAGACACAAGTTTAGAAATTTTCTATATTTCCTAGATTATTAGTGCTTTTAACAGTTTGGAGGCATAATTTCTTTTAATCATAAAATTCAGGAATTTTTAAAGATTCATCTTTCATGTACCATTTTCTCAGGGACTAATCTTGGTCCTTTGTTTTTTAAAAACGTTTTATCACTAATTTCGAAAGACTTCCTAATGACTTTTGAAACATCGATTAACCAATACAGTGTAACAGACAGATTATTCTACATCAAGTAAACCGGAAAGATTGTGTTTACTACCTGAATTTGGTATTTGCTTTAGAGTTCAAGGTCTGGTCCTCAGTAGGACTCAATCGCACAATACCAAATGAACATTTTAAAATAATGCCTTGAAATTATGAATTTAATTTGAAAATATAAGTCTATCAAATGCTTCTAATATCACTCCGTTGCTCTACTTTTCCAAGATATAAATAGTTACACAAGCGTTTTTATCCACAATAATTACTAAATTTCCTGTTTTGTCCCTGCAGAGAATTTACACCATTAAAAGATTATAGAACCTTCAAAATCGGAACATCTTCCTACTCAGAACAATATACAGCCAATACAATAACTGATTTACACAAGCAGAGACATGAAAGACTAAATATTACAGCTCGTAGAAATAACCCGCAACCGAAAATGGGATTAATTCAAAATCATCCAATGCAAGTAAGTAAAGGAGGATTTAATAATATCAACGTTGCATAGGACAAACAAATTGAATGCGTGATCTAATAATGTTTGCAGTATTTTGCTAACTTTGAGTAATGAAACATTATCGCTGCTCGCATCTGTATTTTTCAGCCGAGATGGCAAACACGTTTCTTAGAAAACCAAAAATCAAAATCTGCAGGTAAGTCAGAATAAGTCGACATTGATTAATTTGTTCTTTTCGGCATTGTATATGTTGATTGGCTTTGTTTTTGCTAACACTGAAACATGAAACACTTTAACTGTAAACTGAGAGGCTGTGCTCTTTCTCTTGTCTGTAACTTTGATTTCTTCTATTTTCGATTTATCCTCAATAAATATCTCACGACTGACACATATTGTATTAGGAAAGCCAACACTGCAGGAGAGGCTAAAGACCAATGGATGTTCAAAGTAAACATAACATGCATGATCTTATTCTGAGTGTACCCCTCGACAGACTATCTGATCATTAAATCATAGTGTGATTTTCATAAGCTTGTATCAATCTTTAAACATAGCCCTGGATCTAGCCTGTTTGTAAACAGACTCTTTGTATATTTTCAGATACACAACGAAGAAAATGGAAAGCCGTGGAGCCTAGAGTTCATCGTTGGAATTCAAGATAAAATCAGATTGAGTGCGTGTGATCTGCGGATAATTTGCAGCCACTGCTTTCAAATCGAGATAAATATATATGTAACATTTTGTAAAATCGATCATAAGTTTTGAAATCTCGCTTAAAAACTTTACTAGTTTATAATTTTATCGATTTTCCAAGTATGCTTTGAATAGAAATAGAAAAAGAATTTCCCTTCTTCATTATTGATAGCAATTTGTCAAGTATAATTGTTGACCTCTTTTATAATAACTTTTTAATTCTATTTGTGTTTTGCTTGTTATTCCGTAATAAAGGGTCGCTTAAAACAAAACCACATCTACTCAGCAGAGGTGGACGGATCCTCAATTTTTGAAGATCCAAATCCAAACTGGATCCGAACAAGACAGATCCAAATCCTGATCCGAGTCCGAAACTTTAGCAATTACAGGATCCAACTTGGATCCGGAACAAATCTACTCCTGATCGCACAACTTTATAAAGCAAATAATTCAGAAGTTATTTCGAAGATGAAGCTCTTATTTGTTCACGGGGCTCATTTTTATGTATGCAAGTTAACTGTTTGTCTGACTAAAAATACTCCAATTGTGTAGTATTAGCAGCACCTATACTGCAATACAAAATCAATGTGGATCCTGTTCAAGATCCGGCACAACATACCAAAGGTTCAGTTCCGGGTCCAGCCAACCTCTGCTAATCAACCTTCTACTGACTACAGAATACTTTCATAAATGAAGATCAATATTATCAAAAATAATTGAAATTGAGATCCAAAATGTTTAATATTCAGTCCATTTAATCTCCATAAAGTCACCCAAATTAATAAATCCAATGACAAAATTATAAGGATCGGACCTTTGGACCCATCGGCAAAGGAGCTGGATCGAGAATGCCGCGGGTGTGCTTTCAAAGTACGCGAGTTAAAACGTTTCTAACTTGAGATTCATATGATTTTTTTCAAACGGATTATTTGAAAGAAATGAGAAATTACCTGATGTGGATAATTTGTTTTATCTGAAAAAATTCTAATTCAATAGAACACAGAAAGTTTGTTACATACCAAAACAGAAGTTGAGAGAAAAAGAAGTTTCATAACGCAAAATGAGATGAAGCTGGCAGTCATTGCGTAGTGAAATTGGCTTTGTACGGCAGATTTTATAAAGGGAGCTGCTATTTGACATTGGTGAATCGAAAATTCTCTGTTTTTCCTTTTTTTATGATTGAAAATAAAATCGCGGTGCAGTGAAATCTCTTGCGCACGCCACCTGTAATAACAATTTTGAAATAGATGCTTATTAAAGACGAAGAATTTATCAACTTTGTCAACCTGCTGCTTCTTTTAAACGCTTGGAAAACATTTATGTAGTACCAGAGTTCATACTGAGCTTTAGTCTCTAAGGTGTCTCAACGCCATGCTGTGAGGGCTTGAAATTCAAGTTAGGGTGTATTTACCATTCTTTCATTTAAACTTTTATATCTTCCTAAAAATTTAAGGCATAAACTATAAAATTCACATCGATTTATTCTTTATTTTTGATCTTCTATTTGACTTTTATTTGGAATCTTTTTAGTATTTCATACTTATTGAATATAACATGGATAATTTCCAAGGATACAATTTGTTCGAATTGATTTGATTTATTTATCATATAAATGATATATGCAATAGCCAAATAAAGACTATTTATATATAAAGCCCTTCACGTGGGTAAATAGAATATGAACTATATAGGAAAAATCCATTGAATTAAAATAAATATTGTTCAATTGTGTGTTAAGTCGCTGTGTGAAAGAGATGCTTTGAATCCATTAAGGGTCTTTGAGCTTACCGAGGACAATTATTTCTTTTACATTATACATTCATTATACATTTGAAAGTTATATCGATACTAGTGAATACCAATAAAGGCATCAAAGCAAATTTTATTTAAGGAACTTTTAAGCAAGAAAACATAAAACGAGTAACAGATTGTATACCACATCATAAAACAATACTAATAGACAATATTTATCAATTCCAATTCTCACTTTCGCAATGTTTATAATTGGTCTACATTTTATGTATTGATGTAGCATATTCTAGTTCTTTTACATGATGCTGCATAAATTCATCTACGGGATGGAGGTTGAGAAACGCCTTTTTGTCAAGTCTTTTGCAGCCTGGAGACCTGTAACACAATCTTTAACTGCTTCGTTCGCACCTGCAAGCAAATACATGTGAGCCCGTAATACAAAAATACTGATACATACAAATGTAGTTATAAATGGGTTTTAATATACAGAAATATTCTGATTTGACAATTATATTTCAAATTTGAAAACAGCATAGAAATATGTTTCTAGAAATTTCGCTTATGCCTTGTCTCGGAAAGGTCTGATTTAACAGAACTCATCTGAAAGAAAAATGGTGACATTTCATCACCAAGTCTGTAAACGTAATGTTCAACAATATTTTTGAATGATCATTGCAATCAAGTATTTTGAAAATCGATTTTTTATTATACTTCTGTTAAAAGTGATAGCAATCTGATTAGTTTTGTAAAAAGTTATTAAAACAAGTCATTATGTCACAGGCCACAAGCAATCTTGTCCTTGATCATAAACACGTGAGTTCCATGCATAAATAATGTCTGTTTGTCTTTATTTTGATTAATACAATCGTAAAACAGGCAAGAGTAGGCGTGTGACAGCTGAGACACGGGAGAAATCTTCGTTAAAGTGATATGGTCACTGCAGATTAAATATACGCTTCTTCAAAGTTTCCAAGTTAGTATCAAGAGTGTTGTGTTCAATTATCAGGAGCTAGGTGGCATCTGGAAAATGGGAATTCAAATTTCCTTCATTTTGTTTTGGTTGATCGCGATATTTGACGTATTCTACGTATCGTGTAACGCAGGCCCAAACGCAGGTCAGTTGTGAGAATTGAGCTTTTCACCCTTTATTCTGAAGCTTGCCCAAAGCTCTAAATATTTTTTAATAGTGTAAAGAGCGCTGCTGTATGACTACATTCACGGTCAAATTCTCTTCTGTTAAAATATTTTATTACATTTCCAAATTTAAATTTGCGACATCAGAATCTTCAAAAACGCAATAGTGACATAAATACGAAGAAGAAATTAGCTCTACCCAAATCCGTCATACCCATAAAGCCGAGATAAACACTTCAAATACTGTAGCCGGATACAATGTCAATTTTACATTTAAATTGGATACTAGTTCATAATATTACTTGTTTGTTTCCTTTTTGCCAGACGCAGTACATAATATTTGCTATAAGAAGATACCTAACAATTGTGATCGAATTTGTGAATGCTCCAAGATTCCTAGGGAAACCCCTCGAGATGGATTTTTAGAATCAATCTTAGCGAAACCTACTTCGTGCGATTGTAACCGCGTTTGCGAAATGTGAGTACTTTATTGAATAAATAATCATTTTACTTCAGCAGTTAATTATGCAAATGCCCTAATTTTAAAATAAAACTTGTTGGTAATTTTGATGACGTACTATAAAGGGACGAAAACCAAGGCTTATTTGTTTGTTAACCTTCGTATTTAATTAAAAGGTGTGTTTATAAATATGCGGTGGTAATTTTGTTATTACATCAGCAACCATTTTCATAACAAATCGAATTGCTTATTAATTTTTCAGAAAGAGCTCAAATTTGGGAAATTAGAAGTTTACTATATGGTCAACTTATTTATCACAATTTGAAATTGTTGAAATATTTTTTTGCTATAGTTATGGTGTTGTTTGTCACCATGGAATTTGCGATGAAAATAAAGCACAATGTGTTTGCGATGCATGCTGGTCAGGGAGTACGTGCGAAATCTTTGGTGAGTTTTACATAATTCATTTTAAATTTACGAAATACTTTTTTTTTTCAAAAGGCGGACAAATCGATTATAACTTTATGGAGTTGTAATTTACGGCGCACATAGAAGCGGGTAAATTGAAATGCTAGTATTACTTTATTATTTTCTACTAATGAAAAATGAAATTATATTTAATTTGATCTCAAAAGTAGCTTGTTCAATCTGGCATGACGTAGTTGTGTTGCGCATTGATTTATTTTCAATAGTTTCAAAATTTAGCTTGCCCCAGGTGTAGTGGTTATGTCCGCCTCTGAGGGTTTCCGCACATGTAATGTGCCAGCTAATTGCTAGAACCAAATACTTTTCTGCTGTTTTAATAATTGGATATGTTCTTGTTCTTTATAATTCAGAGAACAAACACAAACCTAAATTTAGTGAATCGAATATTGAAGTCCATGTAGACAGATTGGTTTCAATAGGAGATGTGATTGCTAAACTGAATGCCCAGGATGGAGATGTATGTAGTGAACCAAAAGGATGTGATTGCAGTGAAATTAAATATCAAATTGTTGAAAAAAGTGAAAAAGGAATTCCGTTTTCAATCGATAAGTATTCGGGTGAGATCAAAGTATCTCAATTGCTTACCAAGGATAAATATTCATTTGATGTTGTGGCAAAGAATCTCTATGATGACAATTCAAATGTGGAGCTAAACGATGATGAATCCACTCTGAAAGTGGTTGTAATAATTGGCGTTGATGAAATTGAAAAGAAAAAGAAGCATCACGTCGAAAGAAGAAATACGGTGAGATAGCAAAGCAAATTTATTATGAAATTGGATTTTGTTGTTGAACTTGATGCGAAATATCAATGCATACTCCAGGCAAGACCAATAACTAACCGATTATAATTGAAATTAAATTTGATGGAATAATTGATCTGAACAAGCCTAATTGTATCGGAAAGAAATCTACATCGTTTAGCAACGGCATTGTGTAAAGGGAATGTATTGATGATGTTTCTCAAGGGGCAAAAGGAAAAATGCACATTTCAACGTATTATTCAATATTTTCAACACCAGGGGTTGTAAGGAAAAAACAATTTTGTAGTGTACTCGAGGTTCTATATCCTCGGTCCCTTTCTGTTCAATTCTGTTTAGAACACAATAAGGATCAACTATGATACTATTTTGCATTTTGATTGACTAGTTCTTGTGAAGTTATTTCACGGCAACAAAGTGAAAGCAGAAAAAAATTGAAAATAGTTTCAAATTCAAATCTAAACGAACAAAAATAAATCAACTCTTAATGAATTTGATCAAGTTTAGGCTGGCGATTTATGATCTGAATTTGAATATTTCTTTAATGTAATAAATTTGTAATTCTACATGCATGATAATAAGATGGAAAGATTGACGAGCTCTACTTAATTATTGAGCTATCTCGTGAAGAAGCGCATCGAATTATCAGAACTTCAATGCAATATTAATTGAGTGTTAATACGTCCGATATCTTCATTAGCGTAGGAACTGTTCTTTAGTAGATAGAAGTGATGTGCCTTAAGTTATTATTGTGAAATAGGCTTATGTTGTCGTATTTCAAATCCTGGTATTATACTTATATTTATCTATTTATTTCAGTATCCACCTTGTGTTAGTTACCTTGCAAAGGGTACTCCCGATGTTTCTGAGAAGTATTATTTTGAACGTGGTGATATGATTAAATACAAAATCGTTGCTTATCATAATGCAAGTGCAACAGGAACAACCATCACCAATGGGCAGGTTAATTTAAACAGTGACCATCTGGAATTCAGCCCATCTTTGGTATTAAGTGAAGAGAAAACTACTGGTACTGTTGATAATGATCCGTACCATGGCAGCCAAGGATTTACTCTAAAAGTTATGGACCTTGACTCAACTAATACGTACACTGCTTATTTAAATGCTACAGTCAAAAATGATGTCAATGCACTTGATTCACTATACATAAATATTTTATACCAGGGTTTAGAATCAGGAGCCTTGTGCATGGCAACAACAACTTCTGATCCAATAGTGTACGTTGAGCATCCAACCTTGAATTTGACACAAACCACCAAGCAGGGTAAGATTATAATTATAATTTGAAAAGATTGTAATTTGAACTTACAATGGATTAGATTGTAGGGTGTACTCTGTCTAAAGGGTTCGCAATATTGATCAGTATTGATCTTTATTTTGTTTTGTATTACCCGGGCAAGGAGGCACTTATATCTATCAGCAGCTACAATTATTATACATACAGTAAGTAGGCTCTTCAAAATGTGAATCTCTTTAATTTATATAAATTTGAAATATTGTATAAGAGATTTTGAATTACAATTTTTCTGATTTGGAAAGATAAATTAATCATAGTGAATAGTAAATTGAATCAGTTACCATATTTGAATCCATCAATTTTAATCCATAAAATAAAATAAAATGAAATTTTATTTTTCAATCTTTATTGAAAATTCAAATTTCAATCTATATTTGAAAAAAGACATTAAAATGCTCGAGAAGGTACAGCGTCGCTTTACAAAAGATATTTGCTGGCATTGCTTGGATGGGAACGACCGATTATCATCGTACCAAGATCGTCTGAACTTTTTGAGCCTTGAAAGCTTGCAGAATTGTCGAATAAAAGCAGATCTTATAGCATTACATACTATTTTAAATAACGCAGTTTTGTGCAATTTAGATGGCCTTGAAAATTCTCCACCATCGATCATTAGAGGTCACGACAAGCGATTGTACGTCCCAACAGCTAAACTGGATACTCTTTATCACTTCTTTTTAAACCACACAGTACCGATTTGGAACAATCTACCCCAAGATGTTATATCGTCAACAATTGTGAATCGTTCAGGCAAAAATTCAATGAATTAGATTTAGATTTACAATAATTTCATTAATTTTACTTTTATTCTCTTTGTACACTTAAGTGCAATTAATAGTTGCCTGTGCACAGCACTGTTTGTTATAAAAGCATGTCCTGCTCAATAAAGACACACATATGTATATATGATCAACATTGGTTTTTTGTAAATTTGCAAAATCATGTAAGGACAAAAAATGTGTCCCTCTCTTGAATTCCTCAATAAATTGCCTCAAAAAGAGAACTTTTTTGCGTTCTATTATTATACTTATTATTTAAGCATGGTAATCAAGGTTCGAAGATGTCAGAAGCCTGATTGTGGAAGGATATGAAAACGCCAATGAACATTTAAGGTTGTACCCTCAGCATACTTAGCTCTTCATTTTTGCCCTTCGCCATCTCCGTTCTAACATCGCAATGTTGTATTAAAATATCGATCTAAATGCATGCATTTATGTGAAAAGCTGCTTAAAAGAAGTTTGAAATATCAGTTTGCTATAAAGTATCGCAATAGCTAGTTTTCTCTAACGTAGTCAAGATGTTAGACAAACTACACCAGTATGTTAACGCTATCAAAAAAGAAAATAATTTATTCTACATCAGAGGGTGATTTAAATGTAAATAAAGAGAACAGGGAAGGATGAATCATGAATATTCCCTAACTGTGGAATCTTTAAATGAGGGCTTATTTACGGATTCCTCAGTCTTTTTTAAAATATTCAAATTCAAAGCATAACTAAATTCGATGAATCAACCGTGTGAGAAAATTACTCAAAATGTGGGGGAATTTGAGCTTGGTTGACTACATAATCAGATTCAGCATTGCATCAGCTTCTTTAACGAGCGCAACAAAAGCGATGATAATCATGCCCACTAGTTGATGGAGGGGAAGCTGTTTATCATTTTTATTGAATAAAATCAACTAAAATTTGGCTCTTCTATAATACTATCGATACATTTTTTTTCTTTATAGCTGAGAAGTATTCAGATTTGTGATTATGATTTTTATTTCATATTGCAAGTTATGTGTAGCTGAATAATCATTAATAGTGTATCAAATCCTTTATTTGCAGATTTAACCGTTAATGCTGAACCAATTGATTACGATGTCTTTCTCACCATGCCAAAATTCTCAATGAATGCAACAGTCCAAATCACAAGTGCAAGTGATGATTTTGCGTTTATGACGCTGTCAGATGCCACAGTTGTAACGCCAATTGGTGCCGATCTTTCAATTGCTACTACTCCACAACCAGTTTACTCATCTGCAGATGCTACTTTGGGAAATACTGCAGTCAAATTTGATTTTGGATTGGTTACTGTGAGTATACCCAGGCAACAAGTTTTGATTGCAACAAAATTAGCCACAAATATGAAAAAATATCGAAAAATCACAATGCAGTAATGGTACATATTTGTAGCGGGAGTTGATGATTGAATAATTACGAGCTTTCTACAATTTTCTTTGAAAAATAATTTGGAATTTCCGATCTCGTTAAAATCAAATAGATGGATTTTGTTGTAGGTCAATTCCCCATTCAATAATCGTCAGATTCAAATGAAATTCAAAGTCACTGTTCATGACCATGAATTACTTTTTAATGGCACTGAGCATTATATTTCTGCTGGTATTGAAGATGGCAGCCGTATGATGGAAGTTGCTTTGTTGAAAGGCACAGTCATCAAGGTATGTCTACATCTAAGATTTTGTCTTCGTAAATGCGTTTCGAAGGCTGATAGCTTTGAAACTATATTGCCAAATTTACATATGTAGAGAAACTTTTTAATTCTTTCTTTATGGAATCCTCTACACTTTATCATTGTTTGTAATTATAATCTGTTGCAATGTAATTCTGCAATAAGTAATTTTCATTTAAGCCCTCATCCCTTGTACAACGCATATGCTGAGATTGCAGACAAACAGGGCATTTTGAATGTAGATTGACATAAGGAAAACGAGACTCATTAGACACAACAGTAATAATAATGGCAAGATTTCACTAATATAGCTTACTATTATAATATTAATTGATATCTTTGTGTTGTATTGTATTATATATTTTATGAGTTTTTCTCTCCTAGGTTGAACCAGGACTCAATTTTGAGGTTACAACTAATGGCTTTGCAATGGTTCCTGCTTTATTCATTGGTGACACAGTTGATTTTCATGTGACAATAAGTCATACAAATGTTTCAACTACAGATGCTCAGGATGTTACAATTTATCTAACATCCAAATATCTTGTGGAAGATAATTCACCATCAAATATCATTGAATACAATGCGACAACATTAAGCGCAAGTCGTGCTACCTTCAGTTTAGGTATAGACTCATTTCTTTCATAATTTGATACTGTGTTCTGTTTTTTATCTGGTAAGGAAAGGTTTTCAAATTATTTATATTTCTGCTTTGATGTGAGATGCTCTTGAATATCATTGGTATAATATTTTACCCCGATTTAGCAGAATGCATAATTTCACATTTTTTTGTACATCGATGAACCTATTCAACCCTTCTCACGCAAGAATAGAATTCCGAGTGCTGTTGTGATGCCAAATTAATCAAAATGGCTCAACTTGAATGTTAAACAATTTTGGATTTGAATTTTTTCAATTCTAAAGACAATCAAAATTTTATGAAATAGAATGTAGGGTACAACTCGGCTCCCGTGTGGTAACCTTTTTATAAATCGGTTGTAAGGTCCATAATAGTTGAAATTATGCCGAATCATTGTCAAATTTATCAGGTAATGATACGGCTGTTGAAGCCACTGATCTGTATAAAGACTGGATGGCGCTACTAACTGCCAAAAGCCCGCGAAATTTGAAGCCGCGGCTGGATACGGCGGAGATTCTGCTGTTAAAATTTTCTTTTCATCTATTATTTACCTTGAATATATTCCGTGAAAATGAAACAACAAATTCAAGACAATAAATGACACTCATGATAAGCAAACTGAATTGTGCAAGACAGACTCATGATAACAGAAATGAAATAAAACAGCTTTGAAGAATGAATTGAAACTATTTTTGGATCACACATTAATAGCCACAGAAACGAACAAAGATAGTTGCTTGATGTATATACCATGTTTTTAAACATTTCTTACTGATGAAACCAAACACAATGTTTGTTTGGAAGCCTTATATACAGATAAAAACTTTTATAGCTGACCAAAAGCACAACTCTTCGTTAAAATTTCCTGGCTTTGGGCACAATCGATCGTGCAATATTGAAACAAATAGCCTCTATAGTCCTCCATTAAAGATAAAAAAACTTTGATTGATCTCAAAAATTTGTCAATCATGTGTTTATCAGTGAAAATTTAATTGAGGATGCGTAAATTCTAGTGACTTCCATATTAATTTGGAGAAAATTTTCTCCGGCCAAGATTGCGGAGGTTGTTTTTTTCGTGTCGATCATTCATATTTTCCCACTAAAAGCTTCAGAGAATCGAATAGCCAATCGATGGTTACCTAAAACAAATGAGTCTGATGTGAACCAATGACCATTTTCAGATCTACCTACTTCTGGAGACGAATCGATGCTATCTTGTCGCAGTGCAATTAATTTTCATACGAATTTTGCAGAATTGATCGAACTTTCACTTGTAGTGAAGCATAAATTAAATTTGAGCTGTTCGATACTCTGTTTGCAGCGAAAAATTTCATGCTGAATTGAAAAATCATAGTAGTTTTTGAAATCACTGAATTACCATCTCAAAGATCGAGGATTGGATCGACATTTTTAATTTGGATTTTCATCGCATGAATGAATCAATTTCGTATAAACTATTTCTGCGGATTGACCATGTTTGCCTTTTTATCTTTATTGCTTTTTCAGTTTCAAATGCATGGATTTTAGCAAGATATTATAATGATATTATAATGAACCAAGATAGAAAAACTAAATTTCGTGTTTTGAACTATTTTGAAAAACCAAAACTATTATCTTACCTTATCGAAATCCAAACAAATTATACATATTCAGAACTATCAACTATTGAATAATTCAAATCTAAAAACAAAATCTCTGGTCAACGTCAACAACATTCTTAAAATTCTGTGTTTCGTGAGCCCATTTTCAGCAATTTCATCAGAAATAATGGGTTTCCCTTTAAGCAGAAAAACCTGTGGTTTGAATTTTAAATGTAGAACGCAAATAAGGTGACGAAACATCAATGATGTCTCAACCACTGATCTGTATAAAAGTCTGTGTACAGATCAGTGGTCGCAGTACCTACTCAAAAGTAATTAGATAAATAAGATTAATAACGATTTTTAGGGATTTCAGATGATGCGAACCTTCAGTAAGATTGCTACTTACTGAGACCAAATCAATTATTGAGAGAATTATAATGTGAAAAGACGCTAGTGAGAAATGACGAATGTTTGGTGAAATTTCACTAAATTTGAATAATTCAGGATTATGTAGCTATTCTGAAAACGAGGACATGAACAATCCCAGTGTGGCTACTTCTAATGTTAATTTGATTGAGTTTTGTTCATTTAACAAACTGTGCATTTATGTCAACAGGCTCTTCTCATACTACACAATTTGCATTGAAAGTTGATGAGGATGTCTCTCCATTAGCTACTGTACCAGTCAATGTAGAATTTACCTATAAAAACCCGCAGTCTATGCTCAAGAAACCGCAATATTTCACTACTCAAAATAAGATTGGGACACCGTCTTTAATAATGACACCTGTAGTTCCACTGGTCGACATTCGTCCTGGTGATAAAGCATGCTTTATTGTCTCAGCACTTTTTGATAAGATTAAATCTGGTGCAAAATTTGCGGTATGTATCGCCACAAGTACGATCAGATACAGATAAATCATGCTAGTTTCAATTTGCTCTACTTTCTCTTGTTCAATAGCGAATCACTTGCGATATAGAGAGTGAACTTCACTAGACTAGCTCCACTAGGCCCTATTTATTCCATAATAGGGACTAATAAAATTTAGCACCTTGAAATGTGGCGGAAAAATAGTGCAAATGTTTTTACATCTAAAATGAGTTCTGTGAATTAAGGTAAAACGGTCCAAACTTGAACATGTAAATCAAACTAGTATCATTTTATCAATATTTTGCTAGAATAATGGCAAATCAAAAGTTTTCGTGACGCGCAGTTTTCCCACAAATTAAACAGAACAGTCATTTTATTCCACTTCTTGTTAACCGAAATTTGAGCAGTTTGAACGAAATAGTACAATGCATCTAATCTGACTACATTAGTAATCAATAGGAGATTGAAATTAGCTCAATATTTCAATCAGAGCTCTAGAAAATAGAATACTCGTCTGAGATTGGTGATACACAAGAAGTTGTGTATGAGCGCTACACTTTTGCAGAGCAATTTTACTTGTCGATACGTGAGTGGCGCGAACACAGGGACCAGTACAACTGGTCTAGAATTCCCCAGGAGTCGATTTTCTATTCAATATTCCTTTTTTTCAGTTAATTGTACAATCATTGGATGGAAGAGCCCTCTTTGCAGTTGAAACTGCAAAAGCAGTTGTTGGTAGCCCTGGTAGTAATATCATTGGACTCACAACACCAACTGTTACAATGCAATCAACTGATTCCGTCAATTCTGAGATTAAAAATATTGCAACCGTAGATTTTGGAACTGGTACAAATACTAACACAGGCGATACAGATGATAATAAAATCAAATTGGATTATTGTGTTGTATTATCTGAACATACTAATATAACCAATGGATCACAGTATTGGATTGCTGTTGGTATGCACGATCCTAATATGGTCCTTGTAGTTAAACAGTCATTGACAACATTCATACCAACAGCAAGTCGACCATACCTGGAATTATCTATTGTTGCAAATGAAGCATCACTTATGAAGGGGTATGCTTTTTATATTTAGATAGTTTCAATAAGTTAGCTAAGTTCTAGTTTGAGTGAGGTAGCTTCAGTTACTTTGAATGGATGATCTTCACTGCAGGGGTATTTTCCATATGGGTGGAATACAGGGACGTACCATTTTCATGTGTTTTGAGAGAATGTTTGGGCGTAGATTTTGCATTTTGCAAATACTTAAGGCATAATCTTTGCTACAGGTAATCTCAGGTTGTGTTAGAAAATCTGAGATGACTGCAGTGGGAATTTTTTGCCATTTAAGAAAACTCTTTTTATCTGCATATTTTGAATAACCACATGATGTAAACTTGCTCATACAAAATTTAAAGATGATGATCTTACTTGATTTTTGTGAAAGGATTTTTCAGAGGCTATAGCAGCAGTTTGATCAAAATTGGATTGTGTTTTAGTTTCTGCATGATTGGATGCAAGTCAGAATAAAATTATCTCCTTTGTTATTCAAACTATGGAAACATTCTACAAGTTATACTTTTTATTTTATGGTTGATGGTACTGAGAGTTATCTGTAAAAATACATGAAAGCTTTATCTGAGAATGAAATTTCACCTGTTAAAACGGATACATTTTTTACGTACTAAATAAACCAGTTATGCATTTATTTGATATCATCAACGATAATTTCTTGTGTTTCCTTTTCAGGCAAAATTTCATGTACAATATTACAGTTTCACATCTTGACAAATCATCAATGTTTGCTTACAACCTGGTTCTTACCGTGCTTTTCCCAGTATACATCACCTTTATTGGCGTGGATACTGATTTCCCAGCGAATGCAACCTATCAATACAAAAGCCATTTTCTGGCCATCAAAGTATGTATTGAATTTGACTTTTAAGCTAAGGCGCCACGCTGCAATTTTTTTGTGCGCATGCAATGCAATTTGCTGCATTGCATGCGCACGAAAATAATCGTGTGGAGCCACCCTCTGCAATAATGCCTGCAATTTTGATTAAAATTATACTTTAACACATTTCTCAACCAGTTTCTCT
>JANVCG010033451.1:0-23934 GCA_025505365.1 Haliclystus inabai
ATTATTATTATTATTATTATTATTATTATTATTATTATTATTATTATTATTATTATTATTATTATTATTATTATATATTTTTACTCCATATTTCAGGAACGTCAGTTGTATACTTGTTAAGGTCACAAACAAATCGAGAAATGAATCAGTCAATGAAGTGCTCACCGTTCATACATATTAAGAATCTCAGATGCGAAGTGTGCTGCTTCTTGGCCACCAGTACCTCAATTGATGTTGTTGGGAAGATGTTATTACAAAAACACAATTTACAAAGATTTTCAAAGTTATGTTACTGGCATGTGTGACAACAAACACAGCAACAAATATTAAACTTACCAGCTCTAATTTCCAGCACTACACCGTTGACATTTTCATCTTCATTTGGAATAAGGAGGTCAATCAGGTCATTCTAGGACGTGCAAATTAGATTGATCAAAATACATTTTCACTAGCAACATTAGCAGGTAACAAATAAAAATAAGATGTAAGCCTCACCTGCATGTTACTGATCTCTATTTGGGATATTTTGAGGTCCTCTTCAATTTCAGAACTGAATGAAGCATCATCGATAATCAGCTCTGCAATTTCAGCAATATCCTAAGTAGTAATGACAATAATAAACAATAATAAACTGAACTTATATAACGCACTTTCCTTCGGCAAGCAAGAAGCCCAAATGCGCTTTAGAATTTGAGAAAAAACTAAAGGTAATTTCTTTCAATTGATGCATCATTTTTTCTTTTAAAGCAGTCTTGAAGTTGTCAATGTTTTCTCTGCATTTGATGACAAGTGGTAGTTCATTCCATAAGTGAGGCGCACAAACAGAAAAAGCTCTAGTACCATATGATTGTACATGATAAAGAGCCTGATGAGATAAATATTTCTTTTAGGAGCGCAAGTTTTTTTCTGGAGAAAGGCCTACTTATGGAGTAAGTTGCACAAATACACCGGAGCAAGGCCATTCCCAATTTCATATTTGAAGAGGAGTATTTTAAATTGCATTCTTCTTTCAATGAGAAGCCAATACAGTACAAAAAGAGACGTCACAGGGTCATATTGTATTTTTGTTTTTAAATGAGTATTGCAGTTGAGTTAAGGACGTGTTGTAAACGTTTCGAAGATGCCTTCTGCCCTCCAAAATCTGATGACTTTCACAAACCACAAAATAGAAAAGTGTCTTCCATAACTGTGACATAATATTTGAAACTTTAAAATACCTGAGTATAATCTTACAACAGATGAACAAATACACAATGAGGTCTGATGATCTTCCCAAGAGGGTTGTGTATAACAAGTGTAGCATGGGACCCAATCCTGAACTTTGTGGCACACCACAGCATAAAAGATGGCTTGCAAATATTGTCGCTTATAGACTGTTCGAGTTAAACCAATTTCGAATGACAAACAATGTAGCAGTATTTTACCTTCTGTTTGACCAATATTTTCTTGTAGAGATCAACAGTAGGCTGCAACCTACTCATTTCACGAGATAAGTCATTATAGCCAGAACCTTGCAGGACCTAAATACAGTGTGGAATAAACCATGCAGCAGTTGATAATCAATTACTGCAAATAAATGCAATAAGGCCATGCTAACAGTGAGATCAACTAAGGGTCTGTTTACATGGAGTGAATTATCCCACCGCGGTGCATCAGCTTGGTTCGGTGGGCGCACTGATTTGAAAGGATTTCCTTTGTTTCCATAATTCGCGTTTACATGAATCAGAGATGAAATTTGAAATGTTAAAAATAGACGGAAAATATTGGATTCAGCTAGTTGTCAATTAAATTTCAATGGAAAAAAGGTAAATACTGCAATTTATTCCAGTCAAAATAGACTGAAATCCGCCAATAGACTGAAGAATGTCATGTTTGATGAATGGTGTGTTGAATCCCTGAGGCGATACGTCACCTAGCAGTCAGTGAGGCATCACTCAGGTGAGTTGAAAAGATTCCATGTAAACGCGTTCAACGCACCCAATGGAGCCAACTAATGGGTTACTAATGACGTTTTATGACATTTTAAGGTGCGTCGAGCAATCACGTTCAGGCTCAAATTTGGTTATAATATCGCGTTAATATTTTACATAAATAGCATAATTTTTTTCAACTTGGATCATTTCTTGAATTCTTACCGTGCATTTGTATTACGGGAATTGCTGTTCGTCCCAGCTTATTTATTTATCAATCAACAATTTACTTCTCATCAAATACAGTACGATGGCAAGTGTAGAATGCAGCAATGGAGATGACAGTGGTATACAAGCAGCGTAAAAAAGTTTTGCTGGTCTGCAGATATGGTAGAAGATTAAATAACGTGTATACGAGTATGCAAAATAAATTGCGAGTTTAATGGAATAGACTTTGATGGAGACAGACCAAAGCAGTACAAAGCCCTTTGGAAATCATTGGCTAAACTATACATAGAGTATCCATTCCCATTTGGCCCTGTAAAAAGCACTTACACAGTGGACAGTGCAGATGATTTGCCAGACTATCAGGAGAGAGCTAAATTAGTAAATAACAGAGAAGAGTACAACACTAGTGTTCAGCGAGGACATCCGAGGGTACAAGAGAAGGTAATGTGCGAATTGGAATTGAATATGATAAGTTCTCAACTCTCTACATTTAGCTACTACTGTAATCTGCTTAATCTGTATATTAAGGTCACAGCTTTTGCAAATCAAAGTCAAATAGAAATTGCATATTTAAAACCGTAAGTAATAAGGACAAAGGGCTTATTTTACTTTGCGAACTATTAGAGAGATGGTTTATCTACTTCAAATTAATCCAAGCCTGCTGTACTTTACTTTTGAATACCATGATTCTACATGAAAGTCTAAGTTTGCATCTTTTTTTTTTGAAGGTCAAAAAATTCGACAAGGTTTTAGTAAAGCTGCTATAAATGGGACGAGAATTGGCTCGGGAAAGATACTACGATGTCCTGTCGATGGTGATGTCATAGATCACCTGTACGATGATCTCTGCGCTATTTGAGAAGGCTCGGCCTCCGCTGAACCACTGTCATTTAGTACATCTACTCCGAATTTCAGTGATCCAGATCCTGATATAGATGTGGAATCAGTAGACGACACATCTTCTTGTGAAGCTGTCGAATCATCAACAAATACAGTTGAAAGTACTGGCGGCTCTGCAGCATTACAGAATACGCCAACTGGACGTCCACCCACTGAAGCGTCAATCTTCTGCCAATATTACAGCAATAGTGAGATTCCTAGATTAATTGATAAGAAGAGAAAGCACCTGGAAAAAGCGTTATCTGCTGCCCAGCGAGACCAGTTGCTACTAGAAGAAGCAAGGGAGGACAGGGAACATAAGAGGGAGCTATCTACCTCTCTCTCCGGGAGTCTACTACTGAACTGAGTGCTGCCGTAAGGGAGATTGGATCTGCAATGGCTGATGTGGGAAGAAGCATTTCTATGTCCATTGAATTATTGACTAAAGCCATGATTGCAACTCAAAGTTCACCTCCAATTCCTATGCATCAGCAGAGCCCATATTATAGGCAGTACTAGCTATCCTCCTCCTTCTGGACATTACGAACAGTAAAATTGATGTTGTTTTATTTGCTTGATAGTATTTTATTTGATTGATAGTGCTTTCAAATGTAAATGTAAATATATTAATTAAGACATATGGATAGCCCTAATTTGAGCTAAACGGTAATCTGTATCAATTGAGTTTTAGATGGTAAAGTGAGTGTTTCTTGAGTTAAACAGATCTTGTTTTATTTTCAAAGTAGTATGGACAATATCATTTCATTGATCTGAGCGGTAAAAAGGTGGGCCAGCTGGTGAGTTACTAAGTGAAGTCAGTCATGACAAAAAAGCCAATATTATTTTCCGGCCCGCTTCAGAGTATAACGCACTGCAAAGAGATAGCTCACTCCATGTAAACAGGCCCTAACTGATGTTGGTGTACAGACTATCTATTCCAGCAAATCCTGCAAATAGACCAGCAACTTGTCTATAGTAGTCATCTCACCATCCTATTGGTTCTGTTAAAAGTCCATCTCTCTATAATGGTCAATGCAGTTTCTCAAGGTTCTTTTGTACAAACAATTGAATTACACTTGCACTACCTCTGGATGACACAGCTGCTCTGCTAAGGCCTCATGCTTCTGAAGAAGACCTCTAACATGCATCTCAATGCCAGCAGTCCACAGCTGACGGCAATTATGGCCAACACCTAGGCGTAAATCACATCTTTGATAAAAAAAACATTTACAATTTCATTGGTTATATTAATACTTATTGTATTTTATTATTATACAGCTTGCTTCGGACTTGCAACTTGAAGTGAACCTCGTCTGCATGTAGTAAGAATGAATGGAATATGGGTTTGATGAGGTGTCATGTGTCATGTATCATGAGAGTGCTTGGCTGAGTATTTTCAGCAGTTGGGAGAGAAAAACAAATGATTAATGCTAAGGCACTGATATGCAAGATTACAGCATTTAGTCCAGTCAATCATTATAAGTGGTAGTCAAATTTTCATCAGGCCAATGGTACAACATGTGTGATTACCAGTGCATAAGAAAGTGTTTAATGCTCCTGTTCTACTTTGCCGACTGTTGTCGTAGTCTATGCTTTCTGTGAACCAATGATAGTAATTTCGATATTTTATGTACAGTGTGAGTTCTCTCTGAAGGTTTCTACCTGTATCAGTTATCACATACCATTGCGAGAAATAAAAAGTAGATCACTCCCTTGCAAAGCCTCTCTTTTATGTTCAGCAGAGGACACTAAAGGTCTTCAACCATAACAAATGGATGATTGCCAACGCTTTCTAGCCATACACATGCTGCCAGTGTGTCGTAGCCTGAATTTCATTTTGACACTTGATTTGCATTTGCTTCAGCTGCTGTGGCCTAAATACATTTGCTTGTGTGCAGTGACTGAATTTGGTTTCTCAATTTCACAGTGGTGAATTTGCTTGGATTTTGTCCACCCTTTAGAAGCGGATTTATTTTTGACATCATTTTCTTTGAAAAACAAACACATCCTCGTAGCTATATTTTTCTCAGAAACCTCAAAATACTTTCAAACGTAATAATAAACAGAACATAAAATAATAAACAGTAAAATACACTAGTTCTGTGAACTGTAATCTATGAGTCATACATGACTTGTAAACAAGATATTGAAACTTGCAGAGTAATAAAATTTAAATCAGCAAACAAAACAGTAAATTGATTGAAAATTTTCATACCACTAGTAAAACAAGGTGACAGCTACAAAGAATTTGTGGATAACACCTTGGCGACGAAGTGAAGGAAGACAGTGGCTGGAGAATATTTTGCATTGTGAATTCAATCAAGGCAAATGCTCTTAAGTTAACTATCGATGAAGTGCCATTGACAGGTGAGACAACTGGCAATTCATTAGCATTGAGGTAAGGGTTACTGAGGAGGATGGGCAATCTACTATTACCAGCTTGGAGCAAGTAAGTTTGTCTTAATCAAGAGCGAAAACTAATTGATTACATCATATGTTTTGAAGAAAACAGTCTTTGACAATATCTATTCAAATTTATTTTTTTGAGTTTCAAAATACAATCAACCTTGACAAGAACATGATAAAGCAGAGTTGCCTTACGCATTACAGTAGTTATTATAATAATGACAATGATATGGAGGGATTTCAAATTTTGACAAATGATTTCCTTGTGTGCAGTGAAATTCAAGTCAATGTGGGTAAATTATAACGTTGCTATTACTTATTCTAAATTTCTAAATTGGAGGCTTCCATATTTATACTTGGTCCTGCATTATGAGATCGATTTCTTGAAATGGCATTTTCCATTGTTTTTGTGCAATATTAGATGTAGAGTTACATTTTAAATATATATTTTCTTATACGGTATCTGTGATTTCATTGGCTTTAATTTATAAATTAAACTAGGCGTATGCCAGGAAGGTGACGTAAAATTGTAATTGTTAGGAACCTATTGACAGGAGGAGGTATTACGTGAGATGCTTGACAGATCCCGGGAGTGTCAGTGTTCAGAGAGTTAAATGTTCACTAGATTTACACCAGGATGGGTGAGTTCATAGTAAACTATTATGAACGAGCAGGGAGGGCATGTGATACCTCCTCCTGCCAATAGGTTCATAATAATTGCAATTAAATGTCACATCCCTGGCGTAAGCCTAGTTTAATTTTTAAATTATAAATCACCTATTGTCTAGTCGGAGCTATAACGTGAGACTTTAGAGCAAGTCTAGTGGACAGACAACAAAAGGAGCAAGAAATTAATATAAAATTCTACTCAGTTTCAAACATAGCATATATAAGATATAAAATAGAGGTAGTTGAAACGGCGTTGAATTAAACAACAAATTAATCAAAACTAGCTGTTGTGCTACTTGCAAAAATTCTTTTGCAGGATTTAGCAAAAGTAGCTATGTTAGACCATCCTGCCGATTTCATAAAACTGGAACCAATTGTGAAATGTAGCATAAACCAGCTAGAAACTTGAGAGTCGATGCTTCTCAATTTTTGCAGAAATCAGAAAAGAATACAGTTTCAAATGCAGCTGTACATATAAAATGGATTAGTGTTTTTGACAACGGTATTTATACAATATCTGAGTATGTTTGGTCTACCAAGATACGATAGGGAATTTTCACAGACATCAAGTTGAATGTCAATATCAATGACAATGCAGTCTGCTGTGGAGTTGAAATGACAGGGTGAACCTCTGTCCTAGTAAGCTCATTGCTGTCATTAGATTTTACACAAATCATGCATTGTTACAAAATATTTATTTATTTCCTGTATCTTATATTTTCAAATAAAGAGAATCATATTGTTCGTCACAAGCAAAATACTTTGCCTGCAGAAATGCCTTAGCAGTGCCATTTAACCCTGCTGCACTAGCAATTGCAAAAACACACATGTTAAACCAAGAAAATATTGAGTAAGGGTCAACACATTCAAGTGGACCGACGTGATGTTACCATAACATATTATGTCAGTGTCTTGACAGGTTACATTCAAAATTTGGCACATTGGTCCAAATGCGATTGTGAATCTTACATGAACATGATTCAAGATAGTTATCTGATTGTATTGTTATTCTGTTGTCATTCTCTTCAGGACTGGGAAGTAAGTTACATTATCCAAAATGTGTTTGATTTTTCCTGCATGAAAAGTATGTTGAGTCGGAGACTGTGCATAATTTTAAATGGTTTCAAATCAGATATACGTCACCCGGCAGTAAACCGATTGTTGAAGGCAGCTGTTACGGGCCTCAAAAGGAATTAGTAGGTTGATATTGCATTGATAGCAAAATCCAACCGAGTGATGAGATAAATTAATCTAGATTAAGAAGCAAAATACCTGTAGGCATCAATTTCAATGAAGCTTCCGTCCACCATTCTAGCTGATTGCCACATGGTATCCATATGGTATCCACACGACATCTAAAAGTATTTCGCATAATCGTAATAGCCAATAGTTCTAATGATGACATTGAAGTATGCTAATAAACGCACTTTTCAACATTATTCAATTCCATTTAATCGAGGCTCACATTCATCCTCATGTGACAGAGACATTTTCGACAATATATTATAATTAATCTAATTGCACGAGCAAATGATTTGGTAGTCTCAGAATGTAAATCATACTGTGCATCAATTTAACAGAGGAAACACAGCCTCGTGCGCCGTCATATAGTAGTCTGACTGTATGAATTTTTCATGCATTCAAGCATGCAGGTCAAACGTAAAAAGGGACTACAGCGTATCATTAGTTTGGCTTTGGAGGACAGACCTGAGTGTTTTCACAATACTTGAGCAATCAACAAGTCAAGTTATTATAAGGCTTATAACACGCCCTCAACTTTCTGAGTAGAGCCACTGTCACAGAGGAGCAGGGCCTGTACTGGTTTTGGGGTTATAAATACTGTAATGCCGATTTATTTCAGAGATTAAAAATCATTTTATTCATCCTACAATATAAATCAAACAAAGCTCCTTTCTTAAAATTTTACCACGACCTCAGAGGTTATGTTAGATGAATCAGAAAAATCTTTTTAAAGTGGTCACAATACAAGTATATTACATATGTGTCACTTTATTTCAAACATTGTGGTAAGTTCAAGTAGAACAGGGTGTGGTTATCCCTAAACAATCCTATTTCCTATTTTACTGACAGTGAAGGCTATCAGGTCCTAATTTGTTCATGAACAAATGGTTTACGTCTACGCCTTAGAAGTAAGAGAACTAGAAACTGGTTTTATTCGTCTCACAAGGATAGCCACAAATTATGTTCCTGCCCTTACCAAGAGGGCCAAGAGCAATATGTGCTAATCAACAACTGATGTCGGGAGAGTATGACTGAAATTGTTCGCAGTCAGATCAACCGATCGGTTTGAAAGAACTGAAATACTGTAATTGCCAAGGGGAAACAGAGAAGCTTTGTGCAGTCATAGAATCTAAAATTTATTCCACCATTAAACTGACTGTTACATGCTCATGCTAACATGTCATAATCAATGTTCTATTTCATATCCTTGGTTAGATTAGGCGGTGACGCTTGTGCATTCATTTAGAGGCAACGGTTTTACGACCTACGACAGTACTCAATGTTAGGCGTAAACATAGTTGATAAGAATAAAGGAGTTTCTTAAAAAGTGGATTTCTGATCAATAAGCATCCTGGTTTGACAGCACTATCGCATGGCTAATGAGATGATAAGCAAACACAAAGCCAACTGTTGCCAAACTAAGTGGCATGTTGATAAGAGTGTTTAGCTGACAAATAGAAAATACCTCCAAAACATTTGTTGCATAGCAAACTCAAGGATACATACGATAGCAACGACAGATAAATTTTTTATATATAATCTCTGAATAGCAAACTCAGTACTAAATATTATAATAAAATATTGAGAATGTCTTTCCAGACATTTTGTGAAGCAAACTCAGAGTTATATGTATTGTTCAGAGGGCAAACATATAACATTACAAAATGATTTGTACAGCAAACTCAGTGCTGTGCTATAGGTGATTTGCTAATGATATTCAAGGAATTGCTGTGCATAGTTCAATGCAAATATTTCATTTTGCAAATAACAATGCCTCTCAAGAATATTGTTCTGCCAAATTCAATGCCATTTAATTTATCTGACTAATCAAAATGTTCAGATTTCAAAACTGTTTTTATGTAGCAAGCTTGGTGCTAAAATTGCAAATGAAAATGCCCTTGAGGCTATTTGATGTAGCAAACACAGTGCTATATCCATTGTTTTACATGTAGCAAACTCAGTGCTATGTTAATTGGTATACTTTATTCAACAAATTTACATTCAAGCTTAAAATGTGGAAATGCAGTTTCAACTGCAATAAGCTTTTCAAATGAATCAGAATCACAACTATCGATGTAGGTCTAGCAAACACAAAACAAATGCAATCTTGCAATTCGCTAATCAAAAACCTAAATATGAATATCCAGTTGTCGTGGCAGTGCTTTTTGCATTCAGGTATCTCAAACACAGAAAACGGATGAGATATAATACTGTATAAGGCAATAGCAAGCATAGCTGCGGGCTTTATGAAATCAGAAATCAAAAATGATAACAAATTTCAACACAAAGTTTAATTCTCAAACTCAAGCAAACTTATGTATATATATATTATGGCTGAAACTATCAGAAAGGATGAACATCGGAGTTTGTTTCTAATTACGTAATTTTTTGGTTGAAAAACTCTGCAATCATTTCAAATAAGTGCTTCTTCTCATTCGCACCCTTATGCTGTAGCATGTCATTAGAAAGGGATGAAGAAACAGTGACTTCTGACTCTAGCGAATCAATTGTATCGGAGATGGTAAGTCTCAATTTTTTGAAAACTGTTTTCTGATTCTGCAAAAATTGAGAAGCATCTACTCTCAATTTTATAGCTGGTTTATGCTACACATCACAATCGATTCCGGTTTTATGAAATCGGCAGGATGGTCTAACAAAGCTACTTTTGCTAAATCCTGCAACAGAGTTTTTGCAAGTAGCATAACAGCTAGTTTTGATTAACTTGTTGTTTAATTCAACGCTGTTTCAACTACCTCTATTTGATATCTTATATATGCTATGTTTGAAACTGAGTAGAATTTTATATTAATTTCTTGCTCCTTTTGTTGTCTGTCCACTAGACTTGCTCTAAAGTCTCACGTTATAGCTCCGACTAGACAATAGGTGATTTATAATTTAAAAATTAAACTAGGCTTACGCCAGGGATGTGACATTTAATTGCAATTATTATGAACCTATTGGCAGGAGGAGGTATCACATGCCCTCCCTGCTCGTTCATAATAGTTTACTATGAACTCACCCACCCTGGTGTAAATCTAGTGAACATTTAACTCTCTGAACACTGACACTCCCGCGATCTGTCAAGCATCTCACGTGATAGCTCTGACTAGGCAATAGGTGATTAATAATACCAGTATGTCATAATTGCATGATTTTAGTTTTGATCATTTTTTCTGAAAACTGGACATGCGCTATATATTAGCTTTGGCTTCAAATCAAAATGGTTGATATCCTAGATTTATTTAAGTGTTGGTAAGAAACCTGACCCACAAAAGGAAACATCACTCACCTTGTACAACAGCTTTTAAGATAGAAAAACGTGCTAATGCCTTGCAAAACATCCTGAAGAATGCAAACATAAAAATCATTACTCTAACAGGAACCCTTGAGGAGCAGTGATGAAAAATGATGATAACACAAGAAATTTTCAATAGGATGTTTAGCTTTCTTACAGTTATAATTTCAAACGTCAAAGTCGTTCTTTTAAGTCAGCCCGCATCAAGCAATGGAACAAGCAAGCCTCCAGGATGAAAGTAATCCCTGATCACTCCAAATACATAAAAATGCTAAAAGACACGCTTATTAATTAACACTTTGACATTTTTCTCATACTTTATCTATTATATGTACTGTAACTTGTCGATTTTGAAACATATTTTTTCTTCTTCTATAATTTGTTACAATGTGGATGTAGATTTTAAATTAGCCCTGTGAAAACAAGCCTAACCAGGTTACTAGGCTCTGAATAAATATTATGATGAAAATATTTGTTCAGTTGTTTGCTTGGTCTTACTGTAAATCCAGTTTTTTTAAACATTATATTTCATCATCATATGAGATAAAAGGAGTGAGATTTCCATTAGAACCTTGATATCGGGACAGTTTACATAAACCGAAACTCAAACACTATCCAAAATACCATTGTGTGCAACTAATACCAATAAAATTCAAGTTGGAAACTACGACATTTCACAGCGTAGAGTGATTCCACGACATTTTTGCATTTATGATACTTGAAATGCAACATTTCGTTGAGGTTTCAAATATCAAAAGAATTATGTGTGCTCCTGTTGTTGGGGAAACCACATCATACAATTGAGTTAAGCTGTACAACGATAAGTTGATATTATATAATATATTCCTACTGTTATTGTCAATGTTGTTTAAACAGGTTATGGGCAAAGTAATTACTGACAGAATTCAGCTCTAGAGGGAGACGAGCAAAGACACAAACTTTGGGTGACAGAAATACAGTATTTGAATCTATAAAATTGAGGAAACTGAAAGATGTTCTAACTGGAACTGCTAAAGGTGAGCTATGACAAACATGGAGAAATATTTGCAGAGCTGTTTCAATTCTTGGATGAAATATCCTTGTCATTGATAGTGAGAGACGCAAAAGACGACGGCAAAGCAGCATCCAATATCTTGAGAAATCATTATGCTGTATAAAAACAACTGATAACATTGCAGAAGGGAAATTCTGAATAAATTAATGATTATATTTTGAGGACCGAAAGGTAGCCAGTGCTCTCAAAATGTCGGTGAAACTGCATAGGGATGTCTATTGACTACATTTGTTTTAAAAGAATTGCTAAACAAGAATATGTCTGTATTTATTGAAAAACCACGCCAACCATACAAAGAAGATGGCACTTTCAAGCAATTGAATTAAAAGAACGATAAATTAAAACACAAGACTATCCAAGTGATTTCTTAGCTTGAACACTACCCATGAATTCAAGGAGTTTGCACCGTCATAAATTTTTACACATGCTGAGTATCCCTGCTCAAACAGTGCTGCTGCAAGCGCAATACAAATCGCCTAAAGAATTTCAAGAAAAGCAAAAGCTGCTAAGAAAGATCCATTTGAAGGTCTGATGGCATACAGAAATACCTGTCTTGAGCTGCACCCCCCACCACGGCGAATCTTGTACAAAATGGTATCAAAGGTTTGCTCACAACGTGATCAATCTTGCTCACTAGTTTGTCTCTTTTGCTCACTTTTGCTCAGCCCGTTATTACAGATGTTAAGTGGGGGGTGTAGATCAAGATTTTTCTACACCCCCCACCACCATTGCTCAGCTACGGAGATAGATAGAAAGACATGAAAGGTATGAAAAGTTTGCTCACGGCGTGAGCAATGCACATTCGAAATTTGAAATTGATCTGATCATAAACCGTAGATTAATTGACGGTTAGCGAATTTGAGGGCGTGGCATTATCTTGAGCTACACCCCCCACAACAACTACGGCGCTTCTGATAATATTATATCAACATTCAAGTTATCAAAAGTTTGCTCACGATGTGATCAATTCGTTAATAAGTCTTTCTGATCGATCAGATTACAAACAATGGCATGATAGATGATTCATTGATTTGGGGGCGTGACAAAAACTTGAGCTCTACTTCTGATCATCGTAATTGCAGCGCTTCTAGAAATATTATTTGCACAATCAGGATATCAAAAGTTTTCTCACCGTGTGAGTAATGCATTTAAAGACTTTTCAAATCGTTCAGATTACAAATGGTGGAGTAATTGATGATTGTCTGATTTGGGGCGTGGCATTATATTGAGCTATATTTCTCATCACAATTGTGGCACTTCTAAAAATGATATGATAACATTTGAGCTATCAGAAAACAGCTCACGGTGTGAGCAATGCATTTAAAGAATTTTTAGATCGATCAGATTACAAACGATGAAGTATTCGATGATTTTTATCCATAATGTAGTTCATGTATAAGCAATTGAAATGAGCTATATGTTGACTACATATATACTGCAGTGGAAATCCAGTAAGTATATACTGTTTTTTAGTCAATCACTTTATGAAATAGTTTTCCTAATTATTTGAATTTATCTTTTTACTACCAGTCACTTTCTGTGCGGAGTTACGACTACAAAGCAAACCATACAAATCCGTGACACATTAGCCCGTTTTCCGATAATAAATTAATAACAAAGCGAACCTATCAGTGATTACTAAACTCGAAGGTAAGTAGAAGAACGGATTTCAATCATTGCTATGTGACCAGGGATCTTCATAAGCACTTTAAAAAGCCAAGTCTTAATCGTAGTGAAACACGGAGGCAAAGTGTTTTTTAATAGAGTTTACATGAATCATCGAAGTGCGATCAAAAACAAACTTACCAAGGTTTCCGATTACTTGCATTCGTAAGAAATATCTGGGGACGAGTACATCTTTGGTAGCGCTTACCACAAATCCAGGCGTTTAGTTACCTCAGATAGGTAGTAGAAGTTTGGAAAGTGCGTCTTGAAGGTGGAGCTCAATCTAAAGCATTCAATTGTGTGTTGGTCATAGTCTTTTTGCATTTTATTATTATAGATGACCTTGTGGTGGCTTAAAGCAGATACATCGCGGTCAGAGTCTCCTCTTCCCTTTGTTAGATTGAGAATACTTGAAACAGTCACAACGTTACTTTCTTTATCATCATAACATTATTATCATGTAATAGAAATGTATTCGCTGTTAACTAGTTCTTGACTGTCGCTAAGTCTTGCTACGGATACATCGCTACTTGTGATGCAGTTACAACAAATTCACCTTTGATTAGACACTGGTGCATGCTGGATGCATCTTTCGTAAATGTGTCCATTTAGGTGCCCCATCAATTTGTATTGAATCTTGAGTAACTAGCTGCAGAGAAACTTTTGGGATACTTCATTCTGGATTTGAAGAATATCCAAAGGACAATAGTTTATCATGTTCCTCTTTCCGCTTACTCTTATTTTGACTGTTTGAGGTGGACCAGAATCCTTCCAATTTTGAATTCATCATTTGCTCTGATATAAACGCACTGGATGCGTAATGAGACACGAAAAAGGCTTAAAATCACAAGCCAGTAAGAAAGTTCCATAATAGTGTGACGCAAACCTTGATTGCCTATAAATTCTCCTGAAATGACGGTCTAAGAGACCTAGCTCGAGCTCCGATTTCGATAGAAACACACTCAAAAGGTCATTGCCTCAATCTTGAATTTTGAAGGCTGAAGCTGCAAGGAGGTGGAAATACAATTATTTTAATCTGAGCTCAATATAATATTATTAATTTTACAACACAACATGGAAACTAAGAACTAAGCTTTTCAGAACAGAGATTGGATTGACTAAATCTTTTTTTGAACTGCATAGAGATGCACAGAGCTAATTCAATAGTTTGCAAGCATTGTTGCAAATTTCAAATTTTGATAATCAGTCTGTTGGTTTGAAAACTCAGTATCTTCATTAGTCGTTTCACTATCATCTACTCTGGCAACTATTGTGGTTTATGAATTTTGAGTAAAGTAAAACTGGAAGCTGAAATTTGTTAATGCCATTATACATTTGCTTTTGATATTTGTTGAGATTTTCGGCTGGAACATGAAAGTGTATTGCTAGCTAGCTAACTACTCACTACTCACTATCAACTACCTGAATACTAAAAATGATAATGCAGCTGCTTTCATCTTGAAATACGAAAGGTTGAAAAGTATTAGCTTGATTGCAAACGGAAACCAACAAAAGTACACAAGTTTGGACATGTCATTCATTGTGCAAAAAATTATGCTGCTTTAGATTGGGTTAACAAGGACCCCTTTCTATGTAATATGAGAAATGTTCTCATAAGCAAATTGGTGTGCAGGAATGATGCCAAAAGCATTATGGATAAACATCATCGAATACTTCATCGTTTATAATCTGATCGATATAAAAAATCTTTAAATGCATAGCTCGATCTGTTATATCATTTTCAGAAGTGCTGCAATTGTGATGAGAAATATAGCTCAATATAATGCCACGCCCCAATCCAGCCAATCATCAATTACTCCACCATTTGTAATCTGAACGATTTGAAAAGTCTGTAAACGCATTGCTCACACGGTGAGCAAACTTTCCATATCCTGAATGTGCATATAATATCTCTAGAAGCGCTGCAATTACGATGATCAGACGTAGAGCTCAAGTTTTTGTCACGCCCCAAAATCAATGAATCATCTATCATGCCATTGTTTGTAATCTGATCGATCAGAAAGACTTATTAACGAATTGATCACATCGTGAGCAAACTTTTGATAACTTGAATGTTGATATAATATTATCAGAAGCGCCGTAGTTGTTGTGGGGGGTGTAGCTCAAGATAATGCCACGCCCTCAAATTCGCTAATCGTCAATTAATCTACGGTTTATGATCAGATCAATTTCAAATTTCGAATGTGCATTCCTCACGCCGTGAGCAAACTTTTCATACCTTTTATGTCTTTCTATCTATCTCCGTAGCTGAGCAATGGTGGTGGGGGGTGTAGAAAAATCTTGATCTACACCCCCCCCACTTAACATCTGTAATAACCAGCTGAGCAAAAGTGAGCAAACGAGACAAACTAGTGAGCAAGATTGATCACGTCATGAGCAAACTTTTGATACCATTTTGTACAAGATTCGCCGGGGTGGGGGGTGCAGCTCAAGACAGGTTACAGAAATACACCCTTTGAATACATTGGATATTCTCCTGTCCAGCTTCTGATGGGATGTTGTACTTGCACAACTTTGCCAACACACCAAAGACTTCTTCTACCACAATAGCTGCTCCGCAGCAAGTAACAAAACCCCTAAGTCAGCATCAAGAGACTGCCCAAGCCCTACATGATCGAAATAGTAAGGAGCTCCCTGCCCTGGCATAGGTGACCATGTCCGAATTTGTGGTAAGAGACCAAGAGTGGCGGAAAGCTTAAATCTTGCCTCGCTCTTATTTTGTAAAAGATGAATCTGGCACAATATTGAGAAAGAATCGTCAGAATATATCATCCACTCCACTTGACAGTGAAATGACTTCAAGAGTACATTTACCCATGCTTGATGGACCAGAGGCATCTACTGAGACAGCCACACCACTTGATCATACAGATCAGCACAGCAGGAGTCTGCACATTTTACTTGCAAATGAACGCTGCAGATTACATTGGAGAATAGTTCCGTCTTCTCCCACATAACTAAATCCTCATTAATGTTTATAGAAATTTGTTTCAAAACTAGTGATGAATACGAAGTCTAAATCCATTTAATAAAGTTATGCATTGTTGATATGCATTTTATCATCCCTAAATTTAAACTTGGTCTTATCTAATTTTCAGGGATTTACAAGGTGGGGGACCAACAAGTTCATCGTGAGTGTATTTATTTGACATGAATACTTCTGCATGTACTACATCTTGCGAGCCTTTTTTTAATCGAAATCAGAGTTACATCAAAACAAATAGTTTCTAAACTATAATCATTCTCATTTTTGCTTGCAAATTGCAATCTGAAATACTTACCGAAGAGCGCCTAGAAGCCTAGATTTTGAAAAAATTTCTGGGAAACCCTACCAGGAAAGAATTTATTTCCTTTAAACCCTTTTCCCCACACATACCCAGAAAAAATCCTGCATCCGCCCCTGGCTAGAGGACATCTGCAAGAGGTCAAAACAAACCATTCCTTCAATCATGGCCGTCTGACAGGGGGCGCAAAAGGGGCATTTGCACCTTGTCAGATTTTCAAAATTATGACGTAATGTAATCTGTCTATTTAAACTCACGCATTTACGAGCAGGGCTGGATCTATTATTTTAGGCCAAAAGCAATGATTTTGAAAAAGGCCTAAAGAGTCCCAAAAAATTTCGTTCGCTACGCTCGCGGACAGTTCACATGTTCGCGCTCTAGTGGTTTCACGAAACAGATAAAAACAGCAGGGAATTCTCAAAACATTAGCTATATTCGGTTAATAATCTCTACAATTACATCCGTGGTGAAAGTAAAACCAGGCAAATGCATAAGCTATATCATATCGTAAAAAATCACAAATTAAAAGTGCTAAGATGGAATGGCAGTACAGTAATGAATGTTATGATGTGAAAGGAATATTATAATCACGGGTATATAAATTCACAAAGTATAATGAAACTAACGGAGGTGAAATTAATCTATCTACCTATGCTATAATTAATAAGCTGTTGAAATACCAAAATTCAAAATGTTTTTCTTCTCGCCTTGTCATTTGTGAATTGCTTAATAACATCGTGAAATTTGATTGTTTGTAGGAGCTGGTGCTCAATGCTTAAAACAGACAGTGAATTAAGCCTCTTTTGCGACATAGTTGAACGTAAATGTTCCGATCATTTGCCTTAGCATCAAAACGAGGTTAACTGTAATAAACCTTATATCATATATAGACAATTTTGTACTGATTTCATTGGTTAATTTATATATTGTTCTTGTAATTTGTTTTAAAACGGTTTGTAAATATTTTTGATATGGTTTTTCTAGTAAGTCTTTATGTTGAAAGCAAGGCCATCATCTGTTACTGTACAATTATTAATTGTGTTAAATTTGCTAGTAAAGTTGATGAGCAAAGCGATATCAAGGTAAGTTATTTTATGTACTTATAACTTGTTCAATTTAATCTTAATCGTATTGTATGTCTATTTAATTCAGTTTTTTATTGTTTAATAGAAAAACCTGCAATTACTACACATTTGTTAAATTTATAGCTCTTGTTTCTGAGTTTAATTTCTACTCTGGTATTTTCAATATCTTTCTCGCTCAACAACTTTGAGGTTTCGCTAGTTCGGCACAGGAAATAATTTTTCATGAACTTTAACTTTGAGAAAGATCGCTCACTGGAGCAATTTGATAACTTCATCGATAAATAAATTCTGAAGACAACTTCAACATTCAGAAATATAGTTAACAACCCTCCACTATGCAAAAAATGCAAAAAAGAATACATGAATTGCTCATTGCTAACATGCTTATCTGTAAACTTACTGGTTTAATGAAGACCAAAAATCTTAACATGTCATCAAGAAGGCAATCATCTAAATCATTAGGATATCTTTCAAGTAATTTTGAACAAAGAAGTTTCAGCTCGTTTCCAGTTAAATTGTAAAGTTTTCCAAGAAAGGCAAAGTACCCACTGATCTCTTTGTATGCTGTGTGTCTGTCATCTAAAGCAGATTTTAATTTCGTAATGATGACATCAAATGATTTTAATTTATATTGTTCTGTAGCCTACTACTTAAATCTGGCATTCGTTTTCGAGAACGGCGCTGACTATCTGAAACGTACTCAGTTTCACCGCACAACATCTTACCATTCGTTTCAAACGTATCAAAATCTCCAGCCAGATTTGTAACTTTTTTCTTTAGAGAGATCAATACATTTACAGCCGTGTTAAGGTCTAGCTTAGCGTCCTGTAAATTACAGCTACATTTATTAAAGGACTGCAAAATGTCATTCCATAGGCAAGCCATGATGGCGGTCTCCAGAAGTAGCATGCGATCACATAGGCCTCAGGCTTGAGCTCTCATGGTAGCGTTCTCATCTTCATCACACGGGATATCGACAGTAATTCTGTGATAGCATTATAACCGATGTAGATTGCTGTCGTGGCATCTGCATGAGCAGACCATCTTGTGTCACTCAATCGTTTCAACACGATAAGCCTTTTATCTGAACTCTTTAATGCTTCTGTGAGTAATCCCCATCTGTGGGTGGAACTTGGAAAAAATTATACAAATTTGTAAAAACTCAAAAAATACCACTGCTTCATCACAGCATTTGACAGCACATTGACCAACTAAGTTAAGTGAGAGACCACAACATGGTACATATACTGCAAGTGGGTTTTCTACGCATATAATTGCTTGTACCCCTTTGTACTTGCCACTCATGTTGGCCGCATTGACATACGATTGACCTCTACAATATCTGATGTCAATGTTATCTGATTTAAGAAAATTAATGATTGGTTTGGCAGAGTCTTCCCTGTATGAGATTTCATCTCTAAATAGGTGATAAAGCGTTCCACTGGAACATTTCGTAAAACGTATTGTATGATAAGCACAAGTTGGTCGACATGCAAAACATCCGGTGTTGAATCAATTGAAATACTCAAGTATTTGGCGGCCCTGATTTCATTGACAATTCTTTGCGTTACATGCTTTCCCATAATTTCAATCAGTTCATTGCAAATAGTGGCCTTGCCCACCGTGTCGTTTCAGATGGCTTTGCAGAAAATTGTCATATTCAGCAAGTAGGTAGAGTACACCAAGATAGTTACCATTGTTGTGTGTGCCAATTATCTCATTATCTCCACGGAAGGCAAGGCCACACTCTGTTAGAAATTTAATAGCTAAAATGCAGCGTTCTAACACAGCATACCAATATGTACACTCCCTTTTGTATTTGCTGGTCAAATTCTTATCAACTTGAGAATCAGACATCCTTAGATTTACCATGGCTAACATTGATTCTCTGTGACCTTTGCTAATCTCACGTCTTTTTAGTACCGTGCTAGCATTTCGCCAGTCATTGTACTCTTGGTTGCCCAAAAAGTCCGAGATTCTATCACTGTTCATTAATTTGCACCAAAAGCAATAAAGACGGCCTATAGGTGATGACTGGGAAAAGCACAGCAAAGTCGACCCCTATTCTCCCCATTATGATTGACTGCCATGAAATGCGATTTACTGCATAACCGTACATTGTCATCGAAGAGTATAACTAAAAAGCAAAGTTATGAGTTGAAATATGCTCACAAATTTGAGACAATAATCTTGATTAAGCATGATAAGGCGTAGTAAATTCATCAATTTACCTCATATATAGGTCACATCACTGCAGCTCATTAAAATGTGTACTTATCGAAACACTTCACTGTAATAATTAACAATGATTTGACAGTGGAGTTTTGAATATTATTTTGCAGTAAAATTGTAGCTAAATTGTAGTAAATAAACTATACAACTCACCTTCCATACTTTTGAAGCTAAAATCCTTATTCTGACACGAAAAACTACCTTTTTCTGCCCAATACAATCGCATAGATCAGCTAATACACAATAGCAATAATCCCAGATCAGTAGAAGAGTCATTTGAAAGGTCTGTTTCTGGAGATAGATCTACTTTTGTTTCAGTGGAGGACGTGTTGGCATCGGCTTTGTCACCATCATCGCAACCTGCTTCTGTGTGATCTTCTTCTGGTGTATCAGTGCTTGTTGAAGGACATTGATCTTCCGATCGTTTCGTTTCCATCGACCTCCCAAAAAATGCTGTAATAGGCTTTGTTTTACGTAAAATGTCATCTAATTCGGCTTTCTTTGCTCTTTTTTTTTAACGCTTTCTCCAAACTACTTGGTTCGTTTGACATTCTGATCAGTCAGTTGAATTATTGAAAACTATGTAGAGCTATGAACTATTAGCATTGACGTTAGTCCTTTGAAAATAAGTTATTTACAACTTAAAGGTTCTGAATAAATGATGATGAAGATGATGATGTTAAAGAAAGCACTATGGATTGAAATTACCTTCTTATTCTGTAAATATATTAAAAGTTAATTGGAAAGTCACGTCTGTTGCAAAGTGACAGGAGCCAGACTTAAAATTTGTATATCTAAATGGTCTGCTATAATGGCTGATCTAGACTAATCAGGCTTCCATGGCATTTGTTTTGTAATCATGCAATTCAGATACAGTATTGATTGTTTTCTATGGATCCCTGAGGGATAAATTTGAAAAACGCTCTCAATAGAATCATTGTTCATGCCTGTGTTAATTGATAGTTTGTATCATATTATATAAAGGCATTGTTGTTATTGTTACTAAGGGAGCTCCAAACAACGTTTGCTTGTAATTAGACTATTTGTTTCATGCAAGTGCCCTCTATCGTTCAGACATTACAATACATACATCGATGTAAAGCCTTTGTAGCATATTAAATGAATAATTTGAATTTTATGTGTCTAGCCTAACTACTTGATCTGGAGTCCTATTTGAACTATTGGTTGCCAAACACGTATGTCAGACAAAAGAGAGCGACAACAGAGCGTGAATTTGTTACATATTTATCATAATTTATTAAAACAAAGCTGAGATACGATTACGGAATTTCCATTTCCATTTGGAGTATAAACTACAAACTAACAAGGAACTTAACAAATTTATAACTATTTCAAGCTCACATGCTATGAATTATAATAACTACAAATTTACGTTCTCAAGCCTTGAATAAAAACCGGAAGTGTTACCAATTTTTGTCCACATTCTAGAAGAAGCGTGAGTTCACTGCTGCCCTACAACATGCGAATGTCCAGACGTTTGATTCATTCAAGTCGACTGTGAACCGAGTATGCAATCGCAGACAAATACAATAGAATAGTTATTTTGTTCGGAGAACCTTAATCACTGAAGCAAAGCCGTCGGAATCATTTTGCGTGAGCCAGGTTTCAAATGAACAGCTCAGATTACATAGGCCTACGTACGTCCTACTTCCTAGAATTATCAGTGTTGAACCACTATCAAAACCATGGCAAAACTCATCACAACTACTTGTGAAAGCCAATCACCATGACAACTACTAAAAATAGGGTCAAATGACGCGTAATGTGATTCTTCTACTGTTATGTTAATGAGGGGATTTCCCCTTGAAATCAGTATTTTAGATCTTGAATACTGAAGGTTGTTTTTCTAAATTTTGTCTTAACATACCAGAATTTTGAAGAATTGATTATTATTTTGAACATTTATTGTTTCAGCATTTTGTTTATGATTTTAGCAGTTAACTGAAAGGTGAAAAAAGCAACCGGTTGTGACCATAAAAAACGGTTAACCGGTTAAAACAATTCAGAAATTGGTGCTTTAATTTTGAAAAGGCATATTTTTCGTCGGGCCTAAAGCATTTGCTTATGTTGCTTACGCCTAAATCCGGCCCTATTTACAAGCGCTGCTCTTTGAATTAAGCAGAAATTTGAGTTATGCAAGGCCTCTTTGTGTTACACTCCTCTGCGGATTACAATGAAGTCGAAACTATTTGTGGCACGCCTCCGATCCTTTCCTACAGAAACGATCTAATTCCCCTCTTATTTTCATTCAGCCACCGGATGGCATACATTTTAAAGCTTATTGGTTGGCGCGGCTAGCTTCAAATGCACGCTACAACATGCAAATTAGCTTGTGGGATGACAATAGAAACGAGATAACGCAGGCTTTTCATTGGCGTGGCTTGTCAACTTACTTCAAATGGCCCCCCCCAAATATGCAAATAAGCTTTCAAAGATCTGAGGAACCGATAAATAATGATGTCTCCGTGTCTAGTGATTGGCGCGGCTGACTTCAGATGCACCCCATCATATGCTAATAAGTTGAATTAATACAATGAGGCATCGTCACATGTGATAAATAGCGACTTCAGATTGTTGCGGTATGCCAACTTCAAATGCATCCCGTTATATGCAAATTAGCTTGATCTGAATATCAACATAATCTGCACCAAGTTGAAATGAATCTAGATTTAACTTGTCATTGCCGTATGCTGTGGTACACATGTAGCGCAAATGCCTTTTACACAGCAAATGTTGGTCTTTTCGATCGAGTTTCATGTGCATATTCTTATTTCGACATTATGGAGGAATGTCAACGTCACAAATTATGGAGGAATATTGGCGTTTTCAGCATACTTTTTGGCACGTTCTTGGTAGAATGTAGACATTTTTGAATGCTTACTACAAAATTGGAAGACTGACCAACTTCTGTTTTTTAAACTCTTGGCTATCATTACCTACAATTTGATTGCAGAGACAGGGATGTAAACAGGATTGAGAAATTGTAAAAGCAATCATGAACAAGGTTGGCTTAGAGGTAGGTTATCATTTCAATCGATATGATGTAAACTGTAAGTTGGAGGTGGCAGCAGCGCAGCTTGAGTGGTATCGTGTGCTGTTTGCAGCTACTACAACGCGCTCACAGCGTTTCCAGACAGTTCTTGAAGCAGGACGGCCCACTCATAGCCCGCTTGAGGAGAAGATGAATTAGAAACTACCTAAAATGTATTTGCTCAATCAATATTTATTAATTAGTAGTCTCTTTTCTGCATAGAAAATTGCACATTTAAATACCAGTTATAAATTATTTTTCAAAATTTACCAGCGTGGGGCAGCGTGGACAAGAATTTTCATAAATAATTGCGGTGCAGTGCGGACAGCAGACAGAGTACTTAAATTGCGAATAGGCAGCAAACAAAAAATTCTGTCCGTGCCACCTCTACTGCAAGTCTCTCACTTTGATATCTAGTAAATTTCTGTTCTGGCAGCCAAAATTATGACTGTTGTTTTCTTTTTAATTACAACCTTTGACAAAGTTGGTTTGTTTACAAAATATTTCCCTGTTGATTTTTGATTATTCAGTTAGTGCTCATAAGCAAATGTCAATTGTTGTATATTTCAGAACATTAGGCTGTCACAGGTGAAATTTACTAGATGAATTCTTGATTATGGATAATAACGATTTTCCTGAATCTGGATTTTTATTCAAAATTCTACAACATTGAATATATGTGTGCAAATTTGAATAATATTTAATGTCCATGTGCATGACAATCTAGAATATGTTATTAGATATTGTTATTATTAGTATTTCAATTACTACATTAAATTATCGATAAAGCCTATTGTCTTGGTTTGTAAACTTACTTTTTTAATAATCACATACTGTAGGGGAGACCGGGGAGATTTCGGACGGTTTTCAGTTTTTTATTAATAACTTGAGTAATTCCGGCTCGATTCGAAT
>JANVCG010033562.1:0-23893 GCA_025505365.1 Haliclystus inabai
GGAAACGAGTATTGAAAACTGTATACAGTTTTCAAAGTTTTCACACAAAAGCGACCGCCGGTCCGCATAGTCCCTTTGATGTTGAATGTACCACTTTGAATCTATTAATTTTAATTTGGTCGGGACTCGTCCGAAAACGACAAGAGGACAATCTAAATCCATTTATCGTTTTCAGGTTTCACTAGTTCTTGGGATGCAGAATTTGCTCCTTCAAAGCAATCAGTAACATCAGATGCTGCATCATTCTTTAGCTCTAGTCCACCTAAAGACAAATCAAAGAGTAACCCATTAGCACATCTGTTTGGCGGTCCAACCTCACCATCAAAAGAATCGTTTCCAACAGAGACCAAATCAACACCACCACCACCATGGAATCCAACTCACACACAAACTAATAATGAGCTTGAGCTTGATGAGGACAATGCTTATTCCCAAAATGAGACACAACATGAGTCTGAAACTGTAGTTTCACATTATGTTCAAAATGAAGCTGTTGCTGGTCCAATTGGAAACAATATAAATCAATTGCGTGGTGAATTCTGTACAAGTCCTCAGTCTGCCTTCACTCCAGTGAATCAAACGATGAAGCAGAAATCAGTAGAGCCAGATCAAACCAGCCCTGGTACTCTCACAACAACAAACATTTTCATTTATCTGGACTTTATTAATGTTTTCTTTTTTTTATCAGTAGATTTCTATGGGAAAATATAAATAACATTTTCAGTGTTTGTGAAATAAGATAGTTGTATCTTATTATTTTCATTTTTGTCTTCCAGGTGCAATGACGTTGTCAAAACAATTTCAAAACACAACCATATCAGACCAAATGGATTCCTTTTCAGTGCAGACTAAAAATCAGCCTACCACTTCATTGTTCAGTCCAATTACCACTGATCCAAGTGGTTCTCAAGATGATATCAGAGATGGATTTGTTCAGGTTAAGCCTAATTTTACCAAACAGTCATTTTTGCAAGGGCAACCTTCGGATGTACAAAATGCCTTTAACATGGATCAATCACAGGCCGAATGGAACCCTACAGCACGCAATCCAATAGATCATCAACCTGCAAATGCCAATTCTAATTTAGGCTCAAAACTAGAGAACTCTAATCGCAATGATACAGTTCCTGATACTCAGTCAGTTATGGAAAGTTCCTTCAATCAGAAGATACACAATTCTAACCCTCAAATAACTTCAACAATACCCATTGACAATCACAATGAGCAGAATTCTTCTCAAGTTCAGTCATCTATCAACAATGAGATGCCACCACAAGATCCTCCTGTTGCCCAATCAAGTGCTAATGCTGATGAATGGCAAGAATGGCAAGACTGGCCTGAACTAGGAGATTCAGATCAAGGTAACACTCCACCTGTAGCTGCACCTGATCAGCTATCACAGCCTCCTAATCAGCACGTGCAACCTGCAGAACAACAGGACATTCAAAGGCATCCAATTAAACAGGCTCAAGTTGATAGCCAACAGACAGCAACCAACTTTGAAGCAACTCATAATAAACAGGATCAAGGCTTAATGCACAAAGAGGGAGCTATTCCAGTTGCACCAACTTCTAGGCCTCAGGAAGTGCAGCAATTTAGCCAAGAGACACATTACCAAAATGAACTTCCATCACCCCAATCGGAACAGAATTATAAAGGTGTCAGTAAGGAATCACAAGGGCAGGCAAACATTGCCGAACATGAGCATTCTCACTCTCGTGAGCTATATTCTGCTCAGGCAACTCAAGAGCAAGAGCAACAACAGCATTTGCCTATATCGCAAAACCAGCACACACCCCAGAGTAACCCCCCACCTTATCAACAAAAGTCACAGCTAGTTCAAGAGCAAAATCAGCAACAGTTTCCACAACAAATACCTGCACCACAGGTTCAGCAGCAGCCAGAGCCACAACCCCTGATCCTACCACAGAATCTCAGTCAACCACCACCAATGCGGCAGCCAATATCACACCAGCCACAAGAAGTGCAACATCCACAACACCAACCCACTATTTCATCCCAGCAACAGCAACTTCGTCAACAACCACCACAACAGCAACAACAGCACCACCAACAACAGCAACAACAACAACAACAACAACAACAGCATCAACCGCAACAGCAACAACAACATCACCAACAACATCAACCGCAACAGCAACAACAACATCACCAACAACATCACCAACAACAACAACAACAACAGCAGCAACATCAACAACATCACCAACAACAACAACAACAGCGGCAACATCAACAACAACAACAACAACAACAACAGCAACAGCATAACCAACAACAACAACAACAACAACAACAACAACAACAACAACAACAACAGGAGCAACATCAACTGCACGAGCAGCAACAACATCAAAAACAACATCAACAACAACATCACCACCAACAACTACAACAACAACATCCGAACCCTGTTATCCCAGTACAGCAAACACAGCAACAATATCCTGGAGTTCCACAGCAGCTCCAACAACGGCATCATGCACCACCCGCATCATCGCAAGAACCTCAGCAGCAGCAAAAAACGATTCCTACTCAAGCTCAACCACAGCAACAATTAGACTCACTTCAATCACAACGACAGCCTCCTCCCTATGAATATCAGCAACAACAAAGATCAGAAACATCTAGCCAACCAAAGTTGAATACCCACTCTGTAACACAACAGCAGTCACAAATTCCACAGTCTGTTCACCCATCACAACAGCCACAACAGCATTTGCCTCCTATTGAAACACAACAACAACCATTGCTTGATTATCAACCAACAGGACAGACAAACCAGGCTCATTTAGCACCTGCTGCAACTAGCAATATGAACCCTAATAGTCAACAATTGCCAGCGTTTTACGACCAACCCAATTCAGGCAGTGCTTTCTCCCGTCCCATTCCACAACAGCCCATCTCTAGTCAGAATCAACAACAACAGCAACAACAGGCGCGACTGCCAGCACCGCAACAGAATTATGGATCTGAACATGGTCAACCTTCTTCGTTTTACGAAGCGTCCAACCCACTTCAAAATTACCAATCAACTTATGGTGCTGAAAGTAGGAATCCTAATGCCCCCACCCAACCACAAAATATTAGCAGTAGACCTCATTCCAGAGAAAGGTCCCAGGATCATTTTGGACAGTATCCCCCAGGTGCGTCTGGTATACCACCACATTTAGACCAGTCAAATCAGCCCGGAGGAGGCTATTATGGTCAACAACAAGGCTCAAGTGAGTCGTTTAATGCTGGGCAAGGATGGCAGCAAGGTAACCCTGGCTATGGACCACAAACTGCTCCTCACCAAATGCCGCAATCAGGCCATCATGGTCATGATTGGAATGCTGATCCTTATCAACAATACGGCAGCTATGACCCTTATTATAACTATTATTATAACTACCCTGGATATGGTTACTATCAGCAATGGCAACAGTACTATGGTTATGGCGATCAATCATGGGATAACACTTCTGTGCATAGTATGTCCTCATACACAGCCTCCCAGACAGGATCTGAGTACGATGGCGAGAGTAGACCATCATCTGTACAGGAAATTGTTGGTCCATCCTATGAAGACGAATTGTCTATGTATGAACAACCATCTAGAGATATTTTATTAATGGAACAAGAAGAGGAAGGTATGGATTTTTATTAAACTTGAGAAAGCTATGTATTGCTATATTTATATAAACCAATTGATTCGTTTTTTTTCAATTTAGAATTACTAGAAATGGATAGACTAACACCGCTTCACTTTCTCAAGGCCCATCTTGTTGCACGGTTTTCAAGAAACGGCACGTTTACAGTAGCTGAAGCAAATAATCCAAAAGATGGGATGAAGGCTAAAGTCAACTTTGTTCCACTCAAAGTATGTGCGTTATAGTTACACGCAAGACAGGTCACATAATGATCAATTGCTTGAGAGAGATTATTGTGGATGTTACAAAGTGTACAAGGCTATGAACTGTATTCTCATTAGGCCAACATCAATTCTAAAAGTTAAAAATACATTTTCACCAATTAAATGATCAATAGGATATTAATCGTAAGATAATTATCCTCTTTAAACAAATTTCAATACTGCTTTGGTATTTTATATTTAACAATATTGAATGCCATCTCTTTTTGTATTCACAACCCTCAGAGGCTATAAATGTAGTGACAAGAGTAGCCAAGCTTTTATTAATTTTAAGAAATAAGATCAATTGAAGCGCAATTGATTGGTCTACCGCTACAGGAAATGAGTGAGAATTATTTAAATAATATCTGATGTTAAGTAATATCCAAATTCAATAAAAATTTGTCATTTGCAAGTTGATTTCATTCATTCTAGGTTAATTAAGAGGGAGCAAGCAGCCAGTACATACTAATTTATGTTCTGGTTTTCTGATTTAGCCTCCTCCAGATAACATTTTATCTCTATTTATTCAATCTCATTCCAAATTCAAAAGGTTTTGTTAAACATTATGTATTCTTCGTATTTTTAAAGTGGATCAATTTTCTACATTTCCAGGTGATTGCTGACATGACTGATTTAATCAAATTTCCTGGTCCACTTATAGCGTATGTTTCAGATATTGTTTTCGTAAGATATAGATAGAATTTATCGAAACATGTTTAAAATTATCCCTTTATAGAGCTTTCACCTATCTATTGTGTTCACTTCATATTTTTATAAATGTTGAGTCTGTTGACCTCCTGATTGTGCGTATACATTTTTATCTCTTCAACAATGAGAATTGTTGCCATGGAGAAACCTTTGCTTTTCATTGAATGAAAAAGATGAAATTCAAATTACAAGAAAAGCAAATTATTGCGGAGCTTTTCTTATGTCTTATAGATGAAAATACATTGAGTAAAACCTTCTATTACATTATTTGTCTGTGGCCAATTATTTTCTTTTAAAAATCGTTTACTATTTTTATTTTTCACAGTGGAGAAACTAGCAAAAAGTCAATTATCAAATTTGCTAAAAAGAAGGTTGAATTTTATCAAACATGTTCACATTTGAGTCGTGACATTGCGCAAGATCATGCTTTACTATGGGATTATGTTGCTGTTCTCACTCGTCACAATGGGGTAGGATGTCATTCAAATGCTGCATCTATGCAAAGTAAACAGCTTTCTATCTACACTTTGATGATGTACTATTATTGATTTCATTTAGCATATAGATGGTTCTGACATCTCTGAAATGCTGGTGCATTACTCAAAAGTATCAAATCAATATTTTCAAAGTGCAAATAGTATGAAACCTGAGGATTCACCTAATCAAAGTGCTGCCAAAGTAGATCATTTTAGAGAAACACTTTTCCAAGGATGTCGCAAAGTAAGTCTTGCATAATCTGTAGTAAATCATGAATCTTTTTTATACAAATAATTCATCTAATTTTGAGCCCCATGTATCCTGCTATGGTGAAAGATGCCTGCCTTTTAGAGTCATACCTTACCAACTGGCTCCATTAAAACTTACATCAAAGTTTCTTCCTCAATACAGACTCCTATATTCTTACTTTGATTGGCATCCAACCCTTCTAAATGTTGCTCTTTCTATCTGAAGAATAATGAATCAGTCTTAGTTACGTACAGCAGATATTACCATAATGTGAAAGTTGAGCTGATGTTACCTCATTAGCTTGACAAGCCCCAGTAGGCTGGCTGTACATCAAATTATTCTATTGCCTGGAGATTTCTAGGGAAGTGATATTGCTCCATTGAATAACCTGTTCAATGCTGTAATATTTGGCAAAGGTCATGTTTCAATTTAATTTACAAATCTAACATGGTTATTGGCTGGATTTATTTCAGGAAGCACTTGAATTTTGTGCCTCAGAAAATTTATGGGGTCATGCTTTTGTTTTGTCTTATTTCCTTGACCCAAAAATCCACCAAGCTGTGATTAACAGGTAAGGAAGTTTGTTTCCAAGAAGAACACCAGAGTCTAACTTGTCTTCTTATACAATAAAGGTATTATTGTACTTTTTAGATTTTTATCATCTTTGGACTCAGCTGACCCACTGTTATCACTGTACTCTCATCTTGCCCACAAGGTATTAACACTCAAAACAATCTGAAGGAAGAGAAGATAACTTATGTAGTGTATACCAATATATACCTCACTGGTTGACTAGTGTATATCTGTAATCAGAGTTTTCATAGTCACTGATTTACTTGACAGCTTTCTGAATTACTGACTATCTTTCACGACTACATCAATGCATCTGTGTAGCTAACATGCCCTTGAAATACATATCATTTAGTATACAAATTAGGGTTGCACCGGATACCTGATCCGGCCGGATATTTCATACATTTGATGATCCGGTGATCGGGCCGGAGCAAGAGGCTGATCCAGCCAAAAAGCCGGATATTTCATTTTATCATCTTTTGAGGTTAAACACTTAATTTTTTAGCTATTTTGCACCAAAGAAAGCAGATATACACTTCTATTAAATTTAAAATCTGTTTAACACATCAAATGTTATTGAATCAAGGTTCAAATCTCGAAATCTCACTGTTTATTCCAAATCTATTCATTGAAATTCAAGAAACCGCTGAATCAAATCATCATTGACAGTTTGTTTTTGAACGTTTACCTCCTCTGTTGTTGTAAAAAAAGATGTTTATTGATAAGAAAAAGAGACTTTGGTATGAAAAACAATTTAATTCGTAAATTTTTTTATTGATATACTAATAGAGTACCTTTTACAAAACGATTTTCGAAGAAATCATACTTGTGGTTTGGCAAATGGATCAGCGCTTCCAATGACGTGTTGTCATGGTAACCAGTAAGATGAAAAATTTTCGAATAGGATCAGGATTGGATGTGAAAAATTCCAACTGAAATTAAGCAATGAACGTTTGTTCCAACTTGTGTGACTTGAAAAACAAATTTATAATGTTTGTTATCATAATTCATACCGTAAATGTGGAAAAAATTGCAGAAATTTATTTTGAACTTTGATCCGATCCAGCCGGATATCCGACCAAAATTTGTTGAAATTTCAATTCGGATCCGGTGATCCGGCCGGAGCAGAAAAAGCCACTCCCTAATACAGGTTGGTTATAACTAAATATAGCATCACTTACTTTGTCGTTGTTGTCTTGTTTAGGGTGGTCCAAGTCATGATGGTGACTGGCGATTACAATTGGCCATGCTAATTGCAAATCCTTCCAAGGCTACTGTTTCTGATCGAATTGCAATGACAAAATTAGGTGATTCTTTAGGTAAGTTACAATCCATTGCTTTATTCGTAGCAATTTCACATGTAATAAATACACTCACACATTGGATTATTTTCTACCTTGAAGAAAAACTGATCTTAAATGCTGTTACTTGATTTTCTTGTTTTAGCTAATGAAGGCAAGGTTGCTGCAGCTCATTTGATTTATCTTCTTGCCAATGTTAAATTTGGTGATTATAGAGAGAAAGATTCCAAATTTTGTCTTCTCAGTGGAGATCACAAGTAAGAGATTATTGATTTATATTTTTAAACTAGTTACCACCTTCACATAAAAACATCAAGATTTTCAATAGCATTTAAAAGTTGAAAACATTGAACTGTAATGGCATGGATAACTTGTTACCGTAGCTAAGTTTTTGAAATATTCAAAAGAATTACAAACTGTAATTGATTCATTGGAATGTTTGAACATTGTAACATAGAAGCAACACCAACTATATCCCACTCCGAAAATGGAAAGCGTTTGCTATGGTTATCATGTTTTGAAACCTGTTGTCTTCTCCTTATTGATTTGTCAATCTTCAATGCTGCACATAAGCGGAAGGTTATGGACAGATGACATTATTTGACAAATGAACCTACAATACAATACAATGCACCTAATTGGCTACACAAATTGCTGACATTTTATTGTATCAGTTATATTTATCCATTGAAGCTTCGTGAAATATTTGTACAGTCAAACCTGTTATAACGGTCACCTCTATGAAGCAGCCACCTGTCTATAGTGGTCACTTTTGAAATGTCAAAAATAGTATTTTCTATTGAATCAACCCTGTACATAAAGGCCACCTGCACATAGTGGTCAATTTATCTGCCTCTTCTCAGCTGGTCATTGTATACAGGTTTCACTGTATTATGTTTTTTTAATGGTTTAAACACTGCTCTGTTAAGATTTTTTAATGCCAATTTAATGAACAAATCAACTAGCCACTATAAAGGTTTGATATATTTGATTTTCTCTTTCTTGTAGCGATCCATTATCATCTGAACGCCCCGATCTTTGGGCTACAAATGAGATGATCCAATTGACAGAAGTATTTGAGTATCTATGTTGTCTTCAAAGTGAAAAAGCGTTTATACCATCTTTCCAGGTAATTATATCAAAGTAATTGAGCAATTAAATGACGGACAACATTGTTTTGAGTTTTGAAATACAAATCATTAACCAATTCCGACTGTAATTTGAAGGTTAGGACCAACTTTCAAACTCAATTCCATAAGTTGATGTGAATGATGAATCCATTTGTAGTTTTACTGGATAAAATGTCACTTCTCGTAAATGCCTTCATCAGAATTATCAACTGTATTGCATTGTCAGTCAAACAATACAAGGTTTGCAGGTCAAATCATTTTGGTGTCAATATTTCCGTTTCCAAAACACCATGATTGTAAACAGGGCTATTTCTAGGTTTCTCAAACCATGATGTTTTTTTATAGTGTTCTATACTTCCTGCACTTCAAAGTTGATGACATATTTTTGTCAGATCTACCGATTTTATCATAAATGCTTTTTCTTCTCTTTAGTTCTTTAAATATATCTATGCAACACGTTTGGCTGAAACAGGAATGCTGCCAGAGGTTTGTTTATTTTGATCAAACATCCTTTTTTCGGCCTTTTCTTTCAATAATACTCGTCTTCCATTATAGAATAATTGTTGCTTTTCAATTTATATCAACAGGCTTTCTCTTATTTAGAATTGATTTCAGAAGCAGTTATTTTAGATCCACGCTCATATGATCAACGATTTGTTAGAAATTTACACAAAGTAAGTGTTTCATATCGCATATTCCTAACACTGCCAAATCCTAAATATGCTGAATAATGAATGTCATATTTCAGTTGCTACTGATGCTTATGATGCTGTCAAGCACCAGTAATCATTTCACAGATCCTGCTCCTCCTAAATGCTAAAAACTACTTTAAATTAGCAAGTTTTGATATCAAGTTGGTCAGGAAAACATTTCAGTATGTTTTTAGTACTTCAACGACCTTTTGTTGCAATGGAAAATAGAACGAAAAGGGAAGAATAAACTCGAATGGAACAGCTCTGCTGTAGAACATAATGTAAAGTATACTTAACTGTAGCATTTGTAATACAGTCAAACCTGTATATAAAGGCCACCTGTATATAGTGGTCAATTTATCTGCCTCTCTTGGCTGGCCGTTATATCCAGGTTTCAATGTATGTAGGTGTATGCTTTTAGACAATTTACTCACAGAAACTCCTCATCTTTCTTCATGAGTTCTTATACTTTGAAGTAATTAAGGTGTTACACTTTTGCTTACTTGTTGGTTTATAGGGCTGCTAGTGAAGTTGGGTCACAACAGTGACGTCATCCTACTTTAGAACACACAAGCTACTCTTTTATTATGTTAACCTACTGTTTGAGTGGGGAGAAATAACTTGATGTTTACGTGGCTGGGATATATTAGAAAATTCAAGAACTTAAATTTGAGGAAAAAAACAAAGTATAGTTCCTTATGAGAATTCAATTCAAATGCAAATTGGCTGCTAATTCATTTATCTGTTTTATTTATTTGTAGTTTTCTGGTGAAATTTATTTCCGTGCGATTGATAGTGTTGATGACGAGCAACCAACGTGGATTGATGATTTAGCAAAAATTGCCAACGAGAAGGTAAGCATCATTTTTGTTAAAAACGTCAATATAAATCATTTTTCTTAAATTGATGATATTTTTATAATTTTGAATTCAGGAATATGCTAATCAAACCTTATCAAAAGAAATCCCTCGTTCGTTACCTGGTAATGGTAGCAGTTATAATTCAGATCATCATCAACATCCGCTAGCATCATCAGGCGATGCCATGTCACTCACGCACATGAAGGAACTGCATAGTAATGCTCATATGGAAAGAAGAAGCTCAGGTCAAAGTCAAAACTTAGCTGTTCACAATGAACATGTCTCTGATGCCATGCCAGTGACACAGATGCCAACTCACTCGCTGCCTGAAAGAAGTGACAGTTACCAAAGTCATCATACACAACCATTGGAACCCAGTGGTGAATCACCGCCTGCTCCTTCTGTTCCTATGTACAACCCAAATAGTGTCACAATGGGAGATCTTGGTATCTATGGTGATAAAGATGCGCAATCGCTGAGTGGGTCATCTTACCAAGCAAGTCCCCGTCAGGGTGTATCACCTCCGATGCTATCACAAAAAGAGAGCACCATGTCAGAGGTCCAGCCGCCACCAATGCTGTCACGTAAAGAGAGCAACATTTCAGAAATGCAAGCTCCGCCAATGTTCTCACGCAAAGAAAGTAACATGTCATCTGTATCTGTTCCATCATATGGTTCGTCAACGTATCAACCACGCCCTGGTTAGTATCCCATCCATGTACCATTCTCTTTCTGGTATGAGAAAAGTGTCTACAGCCTGATCTTATTTAGACTCTTATGAAATTCCAAATCGCTTACGTAGAAAAAACATATGTTGTTGTATAAGATTTATTTATGAGGTTGCTATGATCTTTCTTTCAGTTAATGAAGAAGCCCAGAATGGTATGCAACCAGGAGGTCACCATGATCAAGTGCAAACAGAGGATCTGGCGCCTGTTTATTACAACCAACAACCTGGTTATAATGTTGATTCAAACCAATCTTCATTCCAATCACCTTTTAACCAGCCATCTTACTTAGCCCCTACTAATAGTTTCCCCGCCCCAATGGCATTCAATAATGACCAACAAGATGGCTACCAGGGTCAAGGAAGACCTCCTCCCCAACAACAAAATAGTCAGCATGAGGTAGATGAAGAAGAAGAAGATCTATTCAATTATATGACAACAAAAGCAAAGGTAAAAACAGATTTATTTTCTGCCATAAAATTAGGCTTCCATCAATATCAAACACAGTCTTCTTGCAAAAGGCTATAGCTCTGTCTCTATTACAATGCATCCGCAGACTCCCATTAATATTTACATCAAGCATGAGAAAATGAAATTCTCAATGTTTCATAAATAATTCAATATTTTCCCATTGAGAGACAGTTGGAAAGCACAGAACTCCCTTTGCTTGATATCCCAAACCAATCCTTTGTGTGGTCAATATGAATCAGACACTTTCTGGAATCTGTATTCACTGATTGTTAGCAGAACTATGCACAATTGAGTTTTCTGTTTTTTCTTTAGCACCAAAGTCAATTGCAAGGCAAAGAAAATGAAGGTTTGTCTACTGCAAAATATTATTTATTATGAAGTTTTACGTGGAAAATTAACTATTTGCTGCATAAATTGTGAATTTCTGTATCAACATTGCTGTCAAACTGTTCTCACAAGGAAAGAAGCAATACAGTACGGTATGAGGCTTTATGAAACTGATGCAGTAGACAATTCAATATCTCTACAACTTTCACTGGTAATTGCTTAAAAGCTTTTGTTGACTTTTTCTGAAATGAGTTGCATCAAAAAACAGCCAAATCAGTCTTCTGTTTTGATAAATCTTGAAGATACAATGACTGCTACTCCGTAAATGTGAATCCTATATGTTTGGGCATAACCATCTGTATCTACTCGTCTCAAATTGTGCTCCAATGCTTTTCTATGGTCGAATAAGTATGTGTTGTTTATATTTAGATCGAATTAAACGCCAAGGTGTATCTGTATCATCATCATCACCTGGTAGTGGTGTTAACAAATCCAATATTACTGGACCCCCTGGACAAGAGGAAGGAAAGGTAGGGATTAAACAGCATTGTATGACCGAGTGGGCTCTTTGGTGAAAAGTGACATTATATCAATTTCTGAATATTCGAATCTGAATCATTATTGGGCTTTTTCGTTGGTTAGCCAAACTTTGTTCAAGTATCCTCTGCTACTAAATCACACTGACGCTAACTTAATAAATGGAGAAACTATTAAAAAGTGATATGCTAAGTTCTTTTTCTGAACGGTCCCCATCCCTAGAAACTATCTTTGCATCTGCAAATTTTCATGTAACATCTGTAACATTGTATACTTTCGTCAAGTGTATTGAGACCAACAATCCATTAGCAGCTCTTTTAGGATGTCAACGCAATTTTTTCCCTATATCCATTGCCCAAAGCTTTCCTTTCCATACAGGATATTGCTCAACGTGAATTGTTAAGCACATGGTTTAATCTGTTTACGAAGAGAAAGATAATGCTTTCGGCTGTATCCCCCATTAATCGTTGGACAGCAATAGTCATTGACACTGTAATAAAAAGACGTAATTGTTTTACTTTTATCTCATTTGCTTTACTTAGGGCTGGTTTGGTGGTATATTTTCAAGGTTCAGAAAGGCAGGACCCAAGGAGGCTCATTTGCCATCGGACAAAGAGAAATCGGTTTGTACAAATCTACAATGCTATTGCCTATCAGGACTGAATCTCTACTGAGGCTCGAATGGATTGAGAATCCCTTTAAGGCTCTATTGAAAGTGAAACACTGTACTTTGAAAATCGTCAATTTGTAATTAGAGAAAACAAAATTCTTGCGTCAAGAACAAGTTAAGAACATTTTTAAAGACGGAACTAATTATAGTACTTGTATCAAGTGGCCTTTTAACCACATATTTGATGTTTATCTATTTATGCTTGACGCACAATATTGTTCTACCCCGAAATTTGTAATCGGCTGCAGACCAGGTTGCATTTACTCTTTTGTCTTGCATTCGAATATCCATGTTTTAGATTGTTTACGATGAAAAGCTTGGCAGATGGATTGATAAGGACGCCCCTCCTGAGGTACGTCTAAGATATTATTTCCTGTTTCACATTATACTGTTTACTCGATCATATGCGTTTGTTTTGATACTCTTATTCTTGTTATGTTTATCAGACTTATGCCCCACCACCTCCACCTCCTACAGGGGGCGTTGGTCCTCCATCAGGGGGACCGCAAACCCTACTTTCTCAATCAATGTCAAAACCTGTCAATTTGGATGGATCGATTGTTAGCAATGATGAACAAGGTTTGTGTAGCCTGCATACAGACTCTAATGACGACAACATTTTTAGTTGGATTGATTGAGAATTGAGCGTGCGCATTTACACATCTTTTTTATCAGATTACCAGATCTCTTCAACTTAACCTAACTCGCACTTACTCACACACGCATACTTGAGTATTCGTACATTTAATGATTAATTGTTCAATTCATTCATTCATTCATTCATTCATTCATTCATTCAATCATTCATTCATTCGTTCATTCATTCATTCATTCATTCAATTCATTCATTCATTCATTCATTAGATTTATTTTTATTTTTAGATGGCCCTCCTCCGCAACCTAGTCGCTTTTCTCGCAAAGCAGTTGCTTCTCAAGGTAGAAGAGGTAGGTATCGCAATGATATTTCACCTGGTTAACAAACTGATCATAAGGAGACCCATCTTTTATCAAATGGAAACAGTTGCATAGATCTACTCAAGGGCTTAATGTTATGGAAGCGCCAACTATGTGCTATGCGATGTATTTAGAAATTGGGTTCTATGTTTCTTTAATCAAAAAGAATGCAATACATCGTCAAGAATCGAAATCGAGCTGGAGTGATCAAGCTTCATACAAGAAGATTTGAACTTCGTAATCCTTGACAGAACATAGTTTGGCATAGTTTGGCATCCTTGACATAACATTCCCGTAACATAGTTTGCAACGTAGTCGTTCTCTATCGCAATAACCTTAGACCTTATCGAATCTCTACAAACGTTTAATCTACATTTAAGCTTTTGATTTTAATCATCAGTATCATTCATTATTTTTACACCAAAAAGGTGCACGATACGTTGATGCATTTGGTGGGACAAAAGTCAGTGGGCCGCCTGGGGCTGGTCCCATGCTAAACACAATGCCCCCTGCTACATCACCACCCTCAACCACACCCTTCTTCAATCCAATGCAACCAGTAAATGCGAATCCAGGTAATTGCCATTGGATAATGTTGATGTAGATCTATTGTTGTTGTATTTGCAATGTGTAATCCTCTAAGTTATATTTTAGATGATGGTAGTTCATCGATGAATCAATTCGATAATCACCAAGACAATCCTTCAAACGAGGCTACTGTATGTCAACTACGCCATTCCAGCCTCGGCTATCTTGTTTTAAAAAAAAAACAATGTTTTTAATTATTGTTGTTGTTGGTTTTACTAGGGACAAGCTCCACAGTTTTACAACCCATCGCAGATGCAATCTTCAACCGTCGGTGATCAACGTCGTCATCAACAGCGATATCCAAGATCTTAGTATTTTGTTTTCTTATGGGACCAAATGATGAATTAAAAACGTTTTAGGATTGTATTTGAATTTCATTTAAACGTATAAAAATAACACAGAGAAATAATATTATACGGGAATCTTATTAAAGTAGACAACATATTTGACAAATGCAATGAAAGTAATATTGAAATTATAATAAGCTAATCATTTGCCTTTGAAATCTGATGTTTTATCCTTCCAACTACACTCGCTCGAATAGTTATGTTTTTCAAACCAATGGTCGTTGATACAGGAAACGTGAAACTTCTAAATTAGCTAACTATCGGGTGAAATCAAATATTGATCCTGGTACACAATAGCAGAGAGTATGAAACGTTGGCTGAGGGTCATAGTTGTTAAGTTCAAGGGCCTGGAAAGCACAAATTCAAAGTTCTGTTTAACTTCCCCTGCAAAGTCAAATAGCTGGCAATCAGAAAACGTACCTGTTGGTTGTTGGAACGGAATGCGCAAATCACTCTTATCTAGAACACATCCCAATTCCCCTTGCTTTCGGTTTTAATTTCATAAATATAAATAAGTTTATCAAACGTGTGTTGTTAGAATTATTTGCATCATGTATATGTCAAGATTTCCAATGCATAAACTGGATATTTACATTAACATTACAATTTTCTAATGTCTCCAATTCTTTTGTTCTGAAACCTATTTCAACTATATAGTGAATGATTTATTTTTACATAATATGAAATATCCATAAATATCAAACAAAAGCTACATCTACCCTTGCAGTCCTGCAAGAAATTCTTTGAAAATCAATCAAATGATCAGTTACTATTTTGCATCATGTATAACGGTATTGCAAATCAGTTATTTTTGTTTTGAATTAATTGCGTCTTTATCAGTCCATAGCTGTTGACATTCGTTTGCTGTCGGATCGTCTGCACAAAGAATGTGACGAACAACACTGAAAGACATTCGAAGGAAAAAATGAAAACTTGAATTGATTATGTACTAGAGAATTAGTGATCAGGCTAGCCTGTCAAGCTGCAACGATTGAGGAACAAAACAATTAATCTTACTCTGGATCGTCAAAACACGTGACAGGAATACCCCTCTTCGAAATGTCATCTTGTAACTCTTGCACAGTCTTTTCATTGCATTTCTCACTGTTAATAATAATATCGGCAGTTATAAAATCGTGTGAAATTAATCAGTTTACGGTGATGAATGATAAGTGATATACTAACAGAAATGGCAGCCTCAATGTGTGTGCTACAATTATACGGACGTCTTTGATCTGCGTTGGATCGAAATGAGGTACCATGTACGGACCTAAATAATATCTAATGAAAAATAGAACGAGGCACAATCATCAACGTGGCATTCATCTCAACAAAAATGTATCAGCTATCGATTTTCTAACTTTTATAGCATGTCAATTGTATTTCGACTGTTGAAAACCGGTACACTATTGATAGATGGGACTAGCAAATTAAAGCTAAATGCAGTGCTAAGACTGCCAAGGAATATGATCTCATATCAATCATTTTATTACAATCATTATATTTTTGACAAAGTATTTCTATCATCTACTTCCAATTTGAACCTACAGTTTGCACAGTTCGACATCTGAGTCCAGTGTGCAGAACTACAGAACAATATGCACCCCCTGCGTATCACTTGAAACAGAGGCACATCAAAATGTGGTACGACAACCCTCTGAAATCGCAAAATCTACACTCGAGTATTATTTTTTTTTAGCTTAGCATCAATTTTTATACCTGTATTTCATGTAAGCTGGGTATATCTTTCGATCAACTAAATGCTGTCTAGTACCATTGAGAATAATATGAACAACGCCTTTCAGCTTTCTTGCAAACTACAACAAGAAAATCACTAGATTATACTTGTTCAATCGGCTCAAATTTCAATCGCACATTCACAGAAAAATTCTCTGAAAAAATGTTTACAGATTAAGGAGTAATACTTTCATGTGTAACAGTTTTAGGAGCCTTTTTATAAACTTTTACTGCATTTTCCATTACATCATAAGTTTTGGGTGAAGAGTCTATTCTACATGTGACTGATACCTCATACGTACGCGTAAGCTTCAAAGATTAGCTATTATTTCTAGAATACCGGGTGCGCCATGAGCAGCTCTGCGCACGGCTGTAACTATTCGGTTTATGTTGGTTTTTGCCGGGTCTACCCGACAAAATGTGAGCTTTCCCAGACGTTGCCCACAAATTTGTAATGAAATTAGCTCGATTAAAGTAAAAAGGGGATAAATTTACCCGCTTTTTCAGACAAATGCATGTTTTTCCGTCACTAATGCCCGAATTTAGACCAAACATTTTGCTTTGAGGGGGGTGTCACACTCCCCACATCCCCCGAGATTTACGGCTGTGGCACTGGGCACCCTTTGAAAAGAAATAGCATTTCTCCCTTTATGGTGTACATATGTTGATTACCCTTTGATTTGCTAAGGCCCAATATGGGGCTTGAATAGCGCATTCGTAAGGACATGAATCAAAATCTGCTCCCGGGCTTTCTTCTTTACCACACCACGTCAATCCATTGACGAGATAGCTGAACAAGAAGACAAATGATTTTAACGTCTGTATATATTAGATAGCTTGTGCTTGAAACAATCATAAACATGATATATTTATACCCTGCCAGTGTATCTTCTAATGTCATGAATCGAGCGTTGTAACTGTAATCTGAAAATTTATGAGCAAGTTCTCTTGTACCAGACCACAATAGCCCCTATAATAAAAGACAGAATGATATCATACCTCCAAGACTTTCTATTTTGACTTTTGACATACAAATGAAGATTGTTTTCAAAGAGATCTCAATTCTAATATCTTGCATTTCATTTTGGATATATTAATTAATAGCCGTGTCGTGCTCATTCAGAATGACCGTGTTGTAGCAATGACAAAATATGTCACTTGATCAAATTTTCACCCACATCCTTTTCTAATTTTCATCATATTATTTTTATTTTATCACGACCTTTGATACAATATTTTCCCGTTGTCAATCGATACTATTTCAGTCATGAAACCTGGAAAATTGATCTATAGTGGTATGGCTCAGGCAAGCAGGACTGTGACATTGCACTCTGTGGAAAAGATACTTGTCTAACTGTATAAGAATGACACGGACCCCTTTCAGTACAGATGCCTCGTCAGTATAAATACAATTTTACAATCGTGTGGATATCGTCGTATAATAAAAATGATTTCACGTTCTATGCTTTGCATTACCTTGTCTGCAGGTAGGTCCTCGTCTACACCTTTTAGGAACGGTAAATAATGTCCGCTTGTGACATCACACGGTCCTTTGAACATAAATGCTTTTGAAAAAAGATACCACAATTTATCGCAATTTTTTTCTAATTCTTTTGGCGTATGTTTTCTATACTGGTATTCCCAACACCTCCCTAGGAAGATCTCTCGAATATGCCTCGTTGTACCGTTGACATTTTTACCATGTAACACTGATTGTATACGAGCTGCTTTCCCAATAGCGGCTTTGCGTATGGCAGTTGCATAATATATGTTATACCAATCTGAATCCGAATCCGAATTCTCAGGATCAGGATCTAGAGTGCCTAGCATTTTTGACAGTTTGAATCTTCTCATTCTTGCTTCTGGTTTAGGATATGGCATGGCTATCAAGTTTCGTAACATTTCACTGTCACGATAGCTACCGATATCTCCAATTGAGGGCTTCATCGTGTCGTGATTGGCTGTGATTACAAAAGTCACTGTAATAAGAAAATACCAACCACGTATATGTACTACAATAGAAAATGATATGAAAAAGCAAGGACTATAGCTCTTAATTCTCCTTTCATACTTTATGCGTAACGTTTTTCAAGTTTCGCCCATAACACGCTACCAGAAGATGGATGAAGTTTTGTTGATATGCTAATAACTTAGCTTTGATGCATTTTAACATATTTAATTCAAAATATAATTACTCTGCCCCTGGAAGTCAAATATCATAGCCTAATAACCTTGTGGCCATCGAAGAAGTTTTTTTTTTCACATGCTAATATGAAACCAATTTTTCTATCTCAAAGCGATGATAATCAAGTACGGTTTTTATAAATACACAATACATTCTTAACAATTGGAAATCACCAGGAACAAAATTTACAAATTATCAACCATTGAATGTCAACATTCAATCTAGCAGGAGGTTTTAGCGATTATATCCTTAAATCTTTATTTAATTATTATGAATAGCAAAACTACCGTAACATATGTAAGATATTTCTTTGGCACTTACCAAACAACAACACGTGTAAAATAACCAACTGACATTGCTCAATCATTGATAGATTGATTTTGATTGATACTCAATTTGAAGTAGGAGTTAAAAAGCGATGGAACATTCGTAAACTAGGTTTCATAGTCCCTAGAAAAATCCAAATGAGATGAATTCATAATTTTCTCCCGATGAGAGATTTGAAATGAATAATTTGGCTCTAATTCAAATGATCTACATTCAAACACATTAAGAATATGGCAGGAAATTTTTTTAGAAGAAATTTTTTGAAAACTTATCAAGCGATATTCATGCTTACCATCGAATATTAATGTAACTCTACATCGAAATTAGCGATTTAACAAAATCTCCATTATTTCTCACCGCACATCGCGGTTAGTATTTTAAAATTATATAGGTTAAATGGTTAGGCCTGGGTCCTATTGTTCATTTGATCACTGAACCCTTTGAGATAAGGTCACGAGACAAAAACAAATAGAAAACGCAACGTTCAACACCAGTTCTCTTAAATAACCTAACCGCGTTGTAAACCATTACAATCAAATGAATGCAAGCCTGTGAAATTATTCATTTACTTCGGCTAATTATTTTAAGAATTTATAAGTTTAATTAGAATTATTATTTAATTAAAAATATTTGTTGCTTCTTCTATGCTGATTTGAGGTGTTCTCATTACGTAAAAGCTTTCTCCACTTACATCTGTTTTTAGCTTGGATCTTTTTATTATTGCCAAAGCCAATGGGTTTGCCCTACAGGAATTAATTTGAAATTAGTGCAGATAAAGTTGTTTCTCAACATTTCACTGGTGGTCTAATATCTAAGATTCAAATGAAATCAAGGTTAATTAACGGCTTTTGAATTCATTTGATAATCGTATGGTATTCAAGTAATTAGTGTGATTTTGAAATATGAAATTAATCTCTACTTGAGCAACCCTTGTTTATCAAATAATTCCTTGCTGGAGCTATAAGCCTAAATTATTTTGAAAATCGAAAGATCTTTGTTAATTTGAAAGAGGAGTTGAAAACGTAACCCCTCCTTGCATCTCAGAGTATTTTAATTAAACGGTGTATTTCTAAATTAAATATAACTGCTGTATTCTTATAATATGACATCATCCAACTTTGAACGTATTAATCAGTCTTATATATCTTGCTGTAGTTTTGCTAGAGAGAGTGATCATGCTAATGACAAAAAATTTTCACATCTTTAGCTAAAAAAATTCCAAACAAATGGGAAATTTATTTAAGTACTTTCATTACAAATCAATACCAATTTGACTTCTAAGCAATATCCTCCATTCAGTGTGCCTTCATACCCCATTATTACTAATAGTATCATTATAATTACATGACTCATTGTAAATTATCACTACTGCTCATCTTGGATATTAATTTTGAACAACTGGCATAATTATCTACATATATCTCAAAACTAAAAAAAGTGTATACAATTATTTTCTTCAAATAAAATGGTAGCAAGCAAACATTGGTGATTTTTACTGTCAAAAGACACAAAACTACATTAAGTACACCTCCATTAAGGTCGAATATCTCCCCATTTGGGCACGGTTGTGACATCCTTTTACCGGACCCTCCAAAAGCTACCGTCACAGGATTTAGAACACGTGTTTCTTCTGCGCATGTTTCAACATTGTTGTCAATTATTTCAAGATGGCGCTCCAACAGAGATCTAACACTGGATGGCTGTGTTGTTTTACAAAGTTGTTTACGCGAATAGGTCATTGTATGTCATGAGAAATTCACCATTGGAAACGCAGATGAATAATTTCGTAAGTTTTATAACTTTCGTTTGATAATTTACGTAACTTTTACAAGCAAATGAACAGAAAACACCAGCCACAGATACCAAGCGGTCCCTCTTCATTAGCATCACTCTTTCTTATTCACACCAGTTTTTGTTTATTGTATCTACGTAATTTAAATGCTGATAATTGTATACTGTTTTGATGTGATAAATATGTTATCTAGGCAAGATAGCTGCTTTTTCACATCAGGTTTAACTCTACAGTTACACAACTTGCTTCCCCTCTCCAATTTTTTATTTCGAAAACTGCAGTTGATCACCACAGAAGAACACCAAACCCAATCGTATGCGAAATAATTCTAGGCATTCTGATATCAGACTGTTGCCAAATTTTGGGTATAGGTATTGAAGCCTTGCTGCATGTTCCATTGCTCGTTTCAACACCGATGTTTCAATCCATTTTCCCCTCAGCTACTAGATATCAAGTAGGCCTAAATAACGATCTCTGACTTACCAATTCAGGCAATTCTTGAAGTGGATTTGCCACAAAAACGTTTCCCTACTGTAAATAAAACTTCACTTACTTTTAACCATACTTAATATTAGTTCATTTCTAAACTGCTATTCCTTTCATTCAAAATGGGAATCATAAATCCTGGCTTTTGAGTGTTTCCAATATTTGTTCGAAAGCCATATTTGTTTGGGTTATATGGCTGTAGCTTCTACATTTGAATTTTTGACATTTGTAGATTACGTTCAGGCTTATAACTTTGCTTTTTGACCCCAGATGCACAGCTGAAGATGTTTAGGATTCAAAGATTAAAAACATGCTTTGCTGTTTCAGAGACTAAGCGTTATCTGTGCCAGGCTTTTGGCACTGCATGGCAGGGGGACGATGTTTGATTAAATCGTGCAGCATAAGTTTCTTCAGCACGTTGAGAACAGTCGTGCAGCTCACCTCAACAGATGCTGTCTCATGCTGTGCTTGGGATCTCATATCTCACTCAAAATATTTCCATGGCAGTATTCATTGTTTCATGATACTCGCGCTTACCATAGTACATAACTGTGGAAATATAATAGTAGATGTTTTCACAAGTGAATGAATGAATGAAAGTCTTTAAATTCCAATCATCTGACCATGGAAAAATAACTAGTGATTTTATGATACATTTCATTAGTAACTAAGAAATTGGTAGGAATATTTCGACTGGAACACTGAAACAGCACAATCTTATGAGGCCACTTATAATTAATCTCTGAATTAAACTTCTCCTGTTGCCAGTCATCTTGAACACTCAAATCAAGTATTAGCCTAGTTCAGGACTAAACAGCATGCAAAATTGTGTGAGACTGAGATCAACTGGCTTGACCCCTTGCACGTCATTTCATCTGATAGCTGAATTTAGATACATAGCTTTTCAAAAAACTACTAGCAAGTATTGACAATAATTGCCAACTTTTTTCAATCCAAATCTTGTATCAAAACCAAACCAAGATAAATACATTACAATTTCGTTGCTAGGCTCCCAAATTTTCAAGTAACCTCCACCACCACCACCACCACCACCACCACCTCCAAAACAACAACACTTTGCCACATCCAGAGGAACTCTTGAGTTATGCAGGCAGAATATTGTTTCTTGAATTGGGTTTTTCTTATATTTAGAAAAATAATTATTTGATCAAGATGTATTTGTTAGTACAAGTACAGTAAGTGTAGGCTATATCTCGTATAGGGTTACGACGGATTCGGATAAAACTAATTCTTTCATGCGTAAATATTTCTGTTGCGTTTTTCATAGCGTGACCCTTTCCTATCCAAAAATCAGCTGAACAGAACACCCAGAAACATAATGTACAGATAAAAATTAGTGAAGGTGTATCTGAATAGAATTGATGTGAATTCCATGCAAATGTCAAAAGTAGAAGGATGTTAGAAATGTTGTAAATCGGTTAACCTATATATATTTTTTGTCGCGAAGTCTAAACAGCCAAGGCAATGGGAACATCATTAGTTCTACTCATAGAAAAATCTCTTGCCTTAGAAAATAGCGTAATCTATATATATGTATATTGGCTTTAATTGCACACCGTTATCGCAGCTGGTTTTGATCTTTTTTCATTGTAGACTCTCATGACTTTCCACAGATCTTGAATGTGTAGAACATACAAACCATCTGAGATTTTCATGTGCATTTTTAACCTAGTAAACAAATACAACACAGTTGATAAGATGACACCAATCACTGAATTTTAACACTTGGATTTCACTATATTTTCAGGCATTAGGTTATACACTCACTTTTTCAATGATAATTTTGTTAATTCAAGTAGTGAAGTACATTTGTATCTGAAATATGATGTAGGCCCTATAAATATATCTATTTTTATAAAGTTTATTTCAATTTGGTTCACATCAGATGTAATTACAAATGGGGTCTGTCTGGAAACGTATACAGCGTGTTGGAAAAAGAGCATCAAAATTTGAGTTCATTGCCTCATTCCAGTCGCTAACTATTGAATGTAAAAAAGACAAAAAATGGTAAGCCAAAGAATGAATTGATTTGCATCTAGAGTGCTCACTATTTACTGTTTGAGTTGAGTAACCCTATTTTATGGAAGAGGGTGTGGCTCAATTTTCATTTCTACAAAATTTTGCCTATAAATACACTATCAGAATGTGATACCTTCTTCATATTCATTTATCTTGTAAACGTTGAATGAATCAGCCTGTGCGCCAACATACTTTTTCACTTGGTATAGTCCACCTCCGCATTAGCCAGCAGAATGGTGTTCTAATTGTTCATTCCATTACCAGATTATTGATACTGCGTTGTGACTGGCTGATAAAATGTGAGAACAAAACAGCACAGCTAACCCCAATTTGCAAAACAATGAGAATTGGTTTAATTACGGAAAACCACACTTTGCAGATTTTATCTTAGTAGGAATTCAATACAAACAATTGGAACACGATTTTGCTGGCCAATGCGCAGACTAACTATTCAAAGTAAAAATGTCTGTCTGCACGCAGACTATGTATGAATGAGATATTTCAATTTGTTACATTTTTGTTTTAGTTTTGGTTGATGAATGAATTATTTGACTTTGATGAAGCAGACTATGGGCTAGCTTTTTAGAAGATGATTTATGGAAAACAGAAAGTCGACTCAATTGATTTTATACTAAAAAACTAAAGTCAGTCTAAGTACCAGTTCTGCTACTCATTTCTTCCAAAGTACAATTTCTGTCAGTAACTTTTTATGACATCAATAATATGTGACCCTCCGTGTCATAATCAACAATCGTGACAATTTGAAAGTTTTTAGTAATGGCGCAAAGAAGTGAAAAA
>JANVCG010033673.1:0-23871 GCA_025505365.1 Haliclystus inabai
TCAAGATGAGCGGAAAAATCCGGTCAATCAGTCAGAATTATAACGATCACCAGTCAAAAAAATTTTGATCCGGTCCAATGCCAGTGCTGGGGATATCTTTGCCGCAGGCTATGCGATCAATCCGGCGCTGCTCGATAGGGTCAGGCCCGCCATCGAAACGGTCAAGCCCGCGCGCAGTCATCTGGACCGGCTGCGTATTGGCGAGCGTTTTGACGGCCGCATCCACATGCGCGCTGCCGTGCGGGAAAAGCTGCGCCAGACAGGCGATATCGATCCATCGCCGCGCACCGCCCGTGCCGATGCCGCATTTTGCATCCGCACCGCTGAGCGCAGCCGCCGCCACAGCCGTATCACCCATGACGTTGTGAGGAAGGCCGCCTGATGGCGTGTTTGTTTTGCCCCTTACACACGTTCGGACGCGCAGTCGCGCGTGCGGCCCGCTGGGCCGGAAAGGAGAAGTCATGCCCGTAACACTATTGACCGATATTGCCGAAAACAAGCTCGCCGTCGCTGCCGGATCGGGCAATGCCGTGGCTGTCACGCATATTGCCCTGGGTGATGGTCTGGGCGCTGCCTATGACCCATCGCACAGCGCCACCGTCCTGCGCCGCGAACGGGCGCGCCTGCCGATTGAGAAGCGCCACATCACCGCCCCCAACAGCTGGCGCGTGAAGGCCGAATTTGGCCCTGAGACACCCGCATTTGCCGTGCGCGAGATGGGCTTTTTCGATGGAGATGGCGATTTGATTGCGATCTGGGCGGGCAAGGATGTGCAGCCACGCCAGACGGGCGTCATCGCCTATCTGGTGGATCACGTTCTCAATTTCAGCCGCGTGGATGATGGCCTGATCATTGTCGATGCGCCCGATGATCAACTGTTCGATCACGCCGTTTCCAACCTCGAAACCCACGCCATCATTGCCGACGAACAATTCAAGCAACGTCTCCTGATCCGAGACTTGCAGAACGCGCTTACGGCTCGCATCAGTGCCTTCATGGATGATGCGGATGATCAAATCGCGCAGCGTCAGGGCGCATACGATGCTCTTGCTGCCAACCTTATTGGTGTGGTTGGCAACCTGATGTTTTTCTCAGGCATTGTTGATCCCGATGACCCTGCGCCAACCAACGTGGATGGCGGCACTTTCAATTCGATCAAAGAGCTCATTGACGCGGCACCTTCTGGCGCATTCGTCACTGTCAATCTGGTTCGAGGGAAAGTTCACCGCATCGATCAGAACATATACGTATATGGCCGCAACCTTAGATTTTCGGCCACTGGCAACGGAGAAAGGCCGATAATCGCGCAGGGATACAGCGAAATCAATGGCCGGAGCTTCCGCAAAACCTTCAATTACATTTGGGGTGTTGAGTTGCATTTTGATGGTATTGATATTGAACCCGACCCTTTGGCGGCAGGTGCAGCCCCCCTATCTGGGCCCTATAATTCTCTCGTGCGATCTGATGCCCCGAACGTAACAGCCGTTTCCTTGCGACACTGCAAGGTGACTGGTGACGGCGGCTATGCTGCTATGAGCGTAGCTCACGGAGCGATTGTGCATCTCGCCACTTATCAGAGCACCTTCGATGGTGCTGTGGTTGGTGTGAGTTGGACCTCTCATGGCAACGCGACAATCACCAACTTAGCCCTGACACTGCTTAACGGTGCAGCCCTTAGCAGCATAAATTAATCGAAACCACCGGATAAGGAGCTAGAACCGTGATTTTCACTATCGAAGAAGATGGGCGCAAATCGGTCAATCTTGACCGAGAACAGGCCATGGAATTGGGATATTCCCAAGCCGCAATCGAAACCGCAGAAGCTCAAGCCATCGCAGTTGAGGGACGCAACAAGGTGCGCGCTGCCATCGATACCGCAGCGGGTGATGTCCCATCACTGCTCGGCACCACAGCCGATGGCGCGCAGTTGGCCATTTACGGGCTTGCCTCGCTGGTGGCCAAACTGGCCGCATCCAGCCTGGCCGAGGTGCGCGAGGCGGCCGCACCCTTCGCCGCCCTGTCTGCTGACTTTCTGGCCAAGGTGGAGGCTGGCGCTGTGAAGCTGCCCTTCATGATCAAAGGCACCGAAGGCGTCATCGCCGATATCGAAACCCGCGCAACAGCCGTGGCCGAAACCCTCATGACTGCTGCGCCCCAAGAACAGGATCAGGCCGTAGAAAAATGAGATCGCCGGAGGATCGCCCCACTGATCCATCCGAGCTGATCAGGATCGCAACCATCAGTCATGTCGATCTGGCTGATGGCACATGCCGCGCGATGATCGATGAAGCGCTTGAAACAGGCGATATCGCCTGGATCGAAAGCCGCATGGGCGACACGCGCATCTGGTCGCCACCCACAATTGGAGAGCAAGTTATTTTGCTTTGCGAAGAGGGGGAGATTGGCGCAGCCATTGCCTTGCGCGGTGTCCGCTCAGATCAGTTTCCACCTGCCGGCAGCAGCTTGGAAGAGCGCATCCAGTTCAAGGATGGCGCGGTGATCAGTTACGATCCCGAGGCGCATGCTCTCAAAGCTATCTTGCCAGATGGCGGCACTGTTCAGATTGGGGCGACAGGCGGTATCAGCATCACAGGAGATGTGACCATCGCCGGAGATGTCGCGATAGATGGCGAAGTGACAGTGGCTGACGATGTAACCGCTGATGGCATCAGCCTGGTCAATCACAAGCACAAGGGCGTGACTGCAGGCGGTGCGCAGAGCGGAAAGCCTGTTTGAACGTGTTGTGAGGCTAGGCTTTCACAACACCACAGGCTGGCCAACCCAATCAAGTCATGCCTAGTCCATGCCTATGACCGGCATGAACCGACACAATGGAACCCAAATTGGCAACGACGCGCATCTGGCGCAGTCGATTTCGGACATTCTGACAACCCCTATCGGCACCCGTGTAATGCGCCGTGAGTATGGTTCAATGCTCCCGGAATTGGTCGATCACCCCCTGACCGCCCGCACTCACCAACTGATATTTGCCGCCACCGCAGCTTCTCTTTCAAGATGGGAACCGCGTATTCGCGTGAAGAAGGTGAACATCGCAGATGAGAGTTCGAGCGGCAAAGTGACTGTCATCATCGAGGCTGAACGGCGGGGCGGCAGCCTGAATAACGCGCGCACCCGCCTGACCATCCCCATTCCCAGCGCACGAAGTGGCGCTCCGATCTTTGCATAAAGGAGAGAACCATGGCTTTGCACCACGGAATTGAAGTATTCGAGCCTGTTGAGGGTATTCGCGCTCTCAAGGCAGCATCGACTGCCGCAATCGGCCTTCTGGCATTCTCAGCGGATGCCAATGCAGATGCATTCCCGCTCAACAAGCCTGTGCTGGTGACCGATATCCGTCAGGCGATTGCTGATGCTGGCAATGATGGTACGCTGAAGAGGAGTCTTGAGGCGATTGCCGATCAGGTGAACCCGGTTCTTGTCGTTGTGCGCATCGATAAAGGCGCAGACCAGAATGAAACCGACGCCAATGCGATCGGCGACTTCACCAGGAATGGCTACACTGGCATGAAGGCGTTTCTCGCCGCTGAACAGCAGCTGAGCGTACGCCCAAGCATCTTTGTCGCCCTCGGTCTTGATACTCAGCCTGTTACGGCTGATCTTGTGGCCGTTGCGCGCCAGCAGCGCGGATTTTGTTATGCACGTGCCATTGGCGATGATGTGGTCGCAGCAAGCAGCTATCGCGCCAATTTCGGGCAGCGTGAGCTGATGCTGATCTGGCCTGACACCGCAGCCGGTTGGACCGGTGATGCCGTAGCCCGCGCCGCAGGTTTGCGCGCCCGGATCGACAAGGAGGTGGGCTGGCACAAAACACTGTCCAACATTGCGGTGGATGGCATCACGGGCACATCCAAGGATGTGTTTCACAATGTGCTCGATAACAACACCGACGCCGGAATCCTCAACACCAATGACGTGACCGCTCTTATTCAGATGAACGGCTTCCGCTTCTGGGGAAATCGAACTTGCTCCGATGAACCGAAATTTGCGTTTGAAAGTGCGGTTCGAACCAGTCAGGCGCTGCAAAACACCATCGCGAACGGGCTGATCTGGGCCATCGACAAGCCAATTACCGGCGCTTTGGTCCGCGACATTGTTGAGACGATCAATGCAGAATTCAGCCGCTTGGTCACGGCCGGCCGTATCATCGGCGGCAAGGCATGGTTTGATCCTGCCAGCAACCCAGCTGACCAATTGGCCGCAGGGCGGATTGTGATTGATTACGATTACACGCCAGCAGCTCCGGCAGAAGCGCTCACCCTCAATCAACGCATCACTGACAAATATTACGCTGACCTCAGCGTGGCCGCCTAACCAAGCACAATCAGGAGACAATCCATGCTGCCCAGAAAACTCAAAGACATGCGGTTATATGTTGATGGCATGAATTATCGTGGCCGGGTGAACGAAATCACGCTGCCCAAACTTGCTCTGCAAACAGAGGAATATCGTGGCGGCGGCATGATTGCCCCGGTCAAATATGACCTGGGCCTGCAAGCGCTCGAAATGGAAGTCAAATATGGTGGCTTTATGATCGATGTTTATCGAGCATTCGGGGCGAAGACGGTTGACGCCCATATCCTGCGATATTCCGGCGCATATCAATCCGATGATACCGGTCTTGTGACAGGTGTCGAGATCATTGCCCGAGGCCGCTATGAGGAAATTGACCCGGGTACAGCCAAGGTTGGCGATGATACCGAGTTTATGAGCAAGTGCGCTCTATCCTATTTCAAATTCGAAGCAAATGGCGCGGAGGTGGTCGAGATTGATATCATGGCCAATATTTTCCGCGTCAACGGTCGTGATCGCAACGCTGCTGTCAACGCGGTCCTGGACGGCGCCGGCATTCTCGGGCTCATCTAACAGCTTCGCTCTGGTGTTTTATTGCGGGGCATCAGGGCGGAGACCCTTCACCCGCATATTGAACCGCAAGGGAACCCCGCATGACAAACGGCGAACAAAAGCCCAAACCAAAACAAGACGAGCAGCAGGTTCAAATCGCACAGGATGTTGTTCCCGTGCCACTTCAAAGCCCCATCACTCGCAAAGGTGGCAATATAACGACAATCAATCTGCGAAAACCCAAGGGTATTGGGCCTATGCGCGGTCTGAAAACCGGTGAATTGATGACGGGCGATGTGAACAGTGTTGCGACGCTACTTACACGGATCAGCGAACCTCCCTTGGCCATGCTTGAAATAGAAGAGCAGCTCGATCCTGCTGATTGGGCCGAGTGCTGCGGGGTCGTGCGCGATTTTTTTATGAGCCAAGAAGAGAGGGACACGATGGAGCGGATGATCCGGGGGACGTAGATCTCTGGGTCGCTGATCTGGCCTTTCATTTCCACTGGCCGCTTAGCGAGATAAACTGTCTCTCCCCTCGTGAAATTCTGTTCTGGCTTAACCTGGCGGTGAAAAAATGGAACGAGGTCAACACAAGCAATGAGTAATAACAAGCTTAAACTGGTTGTCTCTTTTGACAAACTTGACCGTCTCTCGCCAACCCTCAAAGGTATTGTTGGATTGGGAGAAAGCGGATCGCGCAAAGTTGGGCTGCTTCGGCGCGAGGCTGGTAAGCTGAACCGAGAATTGCGCGAAACACAACGTGAATTGGCAGAGGGGATTGCCACCGGAAAGGGCTTAACAGAAATTGTCGGACGAGAACGCCGTCTCAAACGTGCGGTTGATGATACAAATGAGGCGTTGAAGCGTCAGCGCAATATAAACCGGATCAACGCTCAGCGAGATCGGATCGCCGCACAGGGTGAGCGCTACAAAAGCGCAGGTCGAGAAAACATGGCGCAAGGAGCTACTATGCTAGCTCCATTTGCCATCGCCGGGAAAATGGCGATGGACTACGATAAGCAGCTCGCGCTAATCGGCCAGAAAACTGATATGAATGGCGCGCAGACCCAGCGTTTTGGCAAGGCCATGCTGCAGGCCGCCAAAGATGCAAAGCAGCTGCCCGACAATATCATCGCTGGTGCAGATTTCCTCACCGGGAAGGGCCTTAGCGTTGGCGAGGTTGAAACGATGATGCCCGCTTTGGGCAGGTTTGCAACCGCATGGGATGCTGATATTTTGGACAGTGCCAAAGCAGCAAACTCTACATACGAATCTCTGAGAGTACCTTTGGATCAAACCTCCAGATCGCTCGAAATCATGGCTGCAGCAGGCAAGGCAGGTGGCTTCGAAGTGAAGGACATGGCCCAGCATTTCCCGAAATTGTCATCTCAGATGTCTGCAATGGGCGCGAAGGGGTTGCTGGCCGTAGGAGACCTTTCTGCCGCGCTACAGGTGCTGGAGAAAAAGTCAGGCGATGGGGCGCAAGCGGCAACAAATCTTGATAATATGATGACCTTTGTTCAAACCGAGCGGGGCATCAAAAAATTCGCGAAATTCGGAATCGATATCCCCAGTGCAATCAAGCAGGCCTTGGCTGAGGGGCGATCACCATTGGAAGAGATCGCCCGCCTGACAAACGAGGCGACAGGCGGTGATCTGTCCAAGATCGGGTTGATCTTTACCAATCAGCAGGCCGCCGCGGGTGTGCGCGGCCTGATTCAATCAATGGAGGATTACAAACGTATCCGAGCCGAAGCCATGGGATCAACCGGGCTGACTGATAAAGAGTTTGATCGCATGTCGGAAACCGCCGCGGCCAATTGGAACAGTATGAAAGGCGCGTTGGCTGGTACTGCCGCCTCGCTCGGCACGCATCTGTTGCCCCTGATGACAACAGGTTTTCAGAAGATTACCCAGTTTGTGAATGGGATTGCCGCATGGGCCGATGAAAACCCGCGAACGGCAAAGACTCTGTTCATGCTTGTGGGAGGGCTGGGGGCACTCAAGCTGGGTGTTGGGGCAACCAAATATGTGTTCGGGAGTCTACTCAGCCCACTCGCCAGCGCATGGGCTGGCTTCAAGAAGTTCAGGGAACTGGGCGGGATTACCGGAATGGTAGGCCGCTTCACTGCCAAATGGAAGGCGGTGAAGAGCACGGGCGGAAAGGTATTCAATACGCTTAAAAGTGGCGGAGCGTCCATGTTCAATACGGGCAAGCGTGCGGCAGCGATGGGAAAGAAGATGCTGATCGCCGGAGGTAATTATGCCACCATGGCTGGTCGATTTGTTCTTGGGAAAGTCCAAGCAGCTGGATCGGCATTGTGGACGCTTGGCAAGCGCGGCCTCAGGGCTGGTAAGCGCATGCTCTTTGCTGGGGCCAGCTACGCATGGATGGCCGGGAAATTCGTAGCCGGGAAAGCTGCTGGGGCAATCTCCATGCTGGGTAACTTGGGCAAGGCCGCGCTGATCGCGGGTTGGAATTTCGTTAAAGCAGGGTTGATGATGCTCCTCTCTCCTATTGGCCTTGTTATCGCTGGCGTAGCAGCATTGGCTGCTGGTGTTTATCTCATTTACAAAAACTGGGACACAATCGGACCATGGTTTCAGGAAAAATGGGCGCAGGCCAAAGCCATTTTTTGGGACACTTGGGAATGGATCAAGGGCTTGTTCCAAAATTACCATCCTGCCGGATTGATCTACACACATTGGGATAGCATTGCGGCTTGGTTTGGCGAGAAATGGTCTGCCGTCAAAAGCACCTTCTCGGAAAAATGGAAGTAAATCAAAGACATGGCGATTGTCTGGCCCGGGCAGATGCTCACTCTCGGCAAAAATATTATTCTTGGTATCGCCGATGGGATCAAATCTGCACCTAAAGCTGTATGGAATGCGCTCAAAGGGGTGGTTCTAGACGGTATAAGCGGGGTTAAATCATGGCTCGGTCTTGGTGGATCGAACGGTAACAGTAGAAAAATTCAGCTTGCTGGCGCCCGTGCACGCGGCGGCCCAGTATCTGGTGGTAAAGCCTATCTGGTTGGCGAAGATGGGCCGGAGATTTTTATCCCCAGAGTATCAGGCGGCATTACACCCAATCACAAGATTGGATTGGGTTCTATCCCTCGCATTGCAGCACTCCTTTCTGCACCCGCTGCACTAAGCACGGCGCATGCCGCAAACGATGCGCCAAAGGCCAACCCACTGCCCAAAGTAATTGTGACCAATACGGTTAAACCGGCAGGAACAAACTCAGCGCGATCGAGCGCGCCAATAACTCTTGCCCCCACTTTCCATATCAAACAGCAGCCAGGCGAAGATGCAGAGGCACTGGCCGAACGCATCATGAAAATTATGAAGCGCGAGGCCGAAGCTGCGAGAGGCAGCGACTATGAGGATGACTTTTGATGAAACTGGCCTCTTTGGGTACATTCATATTTGAGCTGTCCACACTGGCCTATCAGGAGCTTCAGCGAAGAACAGATTTTCGCCATGGCCGCACATCGCGTTTTGGCGCAATATCAGCCAACCAATATCTGGGACCCGGCGAGGATACGATAACCCTGGCCGGCCTGCTGGTTCCACAGATTGCCGGCGACCCTGCCAGCATTGAAACCTTGCGCGATATGGCTGCGACCGGTGAAAGTCACAGTCTGGTCGATGGAAGCGGTAACGTCATCGGCGATTATGTGCTTGAAGCCATCGATGAACGCCAGGATGCGTTTTTTGAAGAAGGGGTTCCAAGACGCACCGATTTCGCAATTGACCTGATTCGTGTTGAGCGGGTCGAGGATAGCAATGACAGATAGTGGCTACGTCAATCCGCAGGCAGATTGGCGGGTTTTGTTGGATGGTGAGGATCTGACCGATAGAATCGCGCCTCGGTTGATATCGCTCAAAGTGACAGAAAAACTATCCGAATCTGCCGACCAGCTCGACCTTGAACTGCACGGTCATGATGGCCTGCTCGCAATTCCCAAAGCCGGGGCAATCATTCAGGTCAAGCTGGGCTGGCTGAAAGGCAGCGGCGTTGAAGCAGGTTTAATCGATAAAGGCCGCTACAAAGTCGATGATGCAGAATATACCGGATCGCCCGACAAGATTATCATCCGCGCCCGAAGTGCCGATTTCGACGAACGGTTCAGGACGCGCCGCGACAAAAGTTGGAAGGGTAAGAGCATTGAAGATATTCTGGACGATATAGCTAAAGCCAACGGGCTTGAGGCGCGCATTCACCCTGAATTGTCCGGCATCATTATTCCCGTGCTCGATCAGGCCAGTATGAGCGACATGACATTGCTGCGCAATTTGGGGCGGCGATATGACGCGACATCGACCGTCAAGGATCGCACTCTGATATTTGCGCCGGCTGACGCGACCAAAACGGCAAGCGGCAAGGATATTCCCGCAATTGCGCTGGTTCGCAGCGATGGCGATGGATTCCGATATAAAAGATCAGAACGTGGATCAAAATACAAAGGCGTTGAGGCCAAATATCGTAGCCAGAAGAGATCGAAGCGAGAGACAGTCAAGCTGGGGGATGGACCGCGCAAGCGGATCAAACGCACCTACGCTACCAAGGCAGACGCTGAGGCAGCGGCAAAGGCTGAATTGCAGCGGATCAAGCGATCAGGGGCAGAATTCAGCTACGCGCTCGCTTATGGCAATGCTGCCCTCTATCCGGGGCAGAAGGTCACATTGTCAGGATGGAAGGCTGAGGTGGATGGAAAGAAGTGGCAAATTGCCGAAACGAACCACAAGATTGGACCGGGCGGTTTTGTCAGCGACATTGAATTGGAATTGGCGGGTTAGACTTCGCACTCTAAGACCAATCTAACCATTCGTCGATGCGATCTAAGCGAAATGTGCGGGTTGCCGCACGTTTGACGCTGTACCCTTTGATGTAGTCACCTTCAATCCGCCAATTGCGAACATCACGGTGAGTAACCACACCATCAGCATCAACGTAAATAAACTGAGCTGATTTACCCGATTTTTTGGCTGGACCGCCTGTAACCTGCGGCGCTGATGGCCATTGTCTTTTTGGCCTTTTCGATTGCTTTGCTTTACTCTGTTGCTGTTCTCGTTTTTTGGATAGAGCACGCTGCGTATTTGCAATCTGCTGCAAATCCTTAATTTCCTTTTCAACTAACTGCTTTTGTGCAAGTTGAGCTTCGAGTGCTTTTTTGTCTGCCTGCGCTTCCTTTTGTTGTTGTGCCTTTTTTGCCTTTTCTTGCTCAAGCTCCGCCTCCCATCGATTGAGCGTTTCACTGAACCTCCTCAAAAAGGACTTCTTCTTTGATTTCGATGCAGTTGGTCGTGGATTAACTTCATCTTGCTGGTGGACTTGGCGCTTGCGCAACCACATCACAAACAGAACCGCCACCGTCCACAATACTATCATTCCAATAGCGGACTCAATAAGGGTCGATGGTTCGCCGGAAGTGCCGGGAGCGGGCGTTGGATCCAGCAGAATAGCCACCGCCATAAGTGGTAGTTGGGTTGAGAAGGCAAACAACGCCTCCCATCGTGACTTGAAACCAACGTGAAGTGGTATGATCAGCCCGACTATCCCCCAAAGCATAGCTAACAACGCGATCAAAAAAACAATCGCGGAGAGCACCGTCATATCTTCCTCACAATTGCTACAATGCGGCCAATTATCGTTACTTCGTCAATCGTCGCAATGGCGGGCGACACATTCGTATTGTCGCTCAAAATATGCAGCTTCTCGCCCAGTGGACGCAGGCGTTTAACGCTGCCCACTTCGCCTATTGCAATAGCCCAAACCTTGTCACCCATGGTCACAGAATTCTGACTGGCATCGATCAGCAAGGTATCGCCATTCCCGATGGTGGGGAACATGCTATCACCGATACCTTGCGCGAAAAAAATGTCAGCGGGGTCGGCATCTGTAAATTGCCGCAACCAATTGCGCGGGAAATACCGGACATCTTCGGCCGCCGGCACATCTAGGAAGGTGCCACCCATTCCGTAGGACAGGTCCACCTCTTTCACCGGCACAAGATTTCGATCAGCGAGGGCGTCTTCATCTGAGCGGCGCGGAACAGACATTCCTTGGCTTGCGAGACTTGGATCGTCGCTTTCGCCCGTCAAATACTCGGGCGTTGTACCAAGCTCCTTGGCGATCTGGGTAAGTTTTCGCGGAAAGTGGGTATCATCCCTTTCAATGCGATTGATCGAGGATTGCCCAACCCCGACGCGACGAGCCAGTGCAGACTGACTGAGGCCCGCCGCCTTTCGCATTTCCACAAAGCGCTCTTTCACGACTCCGTTCATAGGCGCTTTTCTACCCACATTCGGATATTTGCGCGATATGCAAATGAGGGTTGACGCTTTCACCGATTACGGGTACATATCCATATATGGATAGGCTTATAACCCGATACCAAGCACTCAAACTTTGCGAAAAGCACGCTGGCTCAATCAGCCAACTTGGGCGTGACCTAGGCTTTCCACAGTCAACGATGTCCCGCATCGTCAACATTTCCAAACAACTCCCTGCCGAATCCGTGCTTGATGCAGAGCGACTTTACGGAGTATCCCGCCACGATCTCCGCCCTGATATTTACCCACGCAACTACCCACCTGCGCCTGATGCGCGTTTTCAGGGTATCGATCAGTCTGCGGTGCGGGCGGTCTGATGCGCTGCGGCCTCCTTTCCTTATCTTTCTGCACACCGGCGATTCCGCTGTCAGGGGATATGATCGGCAAAGCTTTCCCCAGCAGGGGGAAAACCCCATCATGACCCAGATTCTGCCATCAGAGGAACAGCATCTGGCGGGTTTGACCCGCAGGCTGGTCCGTGCCGCTGGCGGGGTGGAGGCGGTGCATGAAGTAACCGGCAAGTGCATTGCCCACACATCGCGCTGCACCAGCCCCAATAATAAGGCATCCATTAGCCTACGTGATATTGCATTGCTGGAATCGGTCACCCACGGCAGCGCGGGGCATCCCATCATCACCCGTCATCTGGCAAACCGCGCGGGGCATGCGTTGGTCAAACTGCCGGAAGTTCCCGCCAGCACGGATGAAATCCTGCAGTTGCTTGCCAGGCACAGCAAGGAGAGCGGCGATATTGCCAGCGTCATCTGCGAAGCGCTGGGCAATGGCGGCAGGGTACACACGCATGAATGCCCTAAAATCCGCAAAGAAATTTGGGAGTTGATCCGCATATTGGTGGCGATGGATTCAGAGCTTGAACTGATCGAGAAAGAAGGGGCGCTATGATCAACCAAAAAAGCCCCAAGCCAAAGCCGAGCCTCAAGACAAAGGGCAATCTTCGTTGCCCCCACTGTGGCAGGCCCGGAGAGATACGCAGCAGCCGCGAAGTGGCAATCACAATACGCGAAATCTTCTACCAATGCACCACTATTGAATGCGGTCATACTTGGCGTGCCTCACTCATTTACGATCACGGCATTGTACCCAGCGCCAAAGCCAATCCCGAACTTTCCCTGAAAGCGGGCTCACCGAACAAAAATCAATCAACTGGCCCGCCTGAGGAGCAATTAGCGCCACAACCCGAATAGCCCGGAAACAACCCCAAACCACGCACTGACCGCACCGCCTGATCACTGACCAGCGGATGCGCCCCATTATCGGCAGGAAACTGCCGCACAGGATTGCTTTGCCTAATGGACACCGCCCTTAAAGATACGATCCTCGATCGGCTGAAGCAGGATTATCAGTTTCGTACTGATTCCGGCACGTATCTTCGTGGCGGCAAATGCCCTGCCTGCGGCCATAAGGAACTGTATATCGGGACCACGGTGCCGTGGCGGCTCAAATGCGGGCGCGAGAACAAATGCGGTGAAGAATGGACCGTTCGCGAGCTCTACGATGACCTGTTCGACAATTGGTCTGAGCGATTCCAGCAAACGCCCGAACAACCACATGCTGCAGCACTTGCCTATCTGCGTGATGCGCGCGGGCTGAATACCAGCAAGCTTGGCGGGATCTACACACAGGAAGTCTATCAGGATTATGGCACCCGTCAGACGAGCGCCACTGTGCGCTTTCCAATCCTCTGCGGCCATGGCGACGGATTACCTGGCAAGCCGGGATATTGGGAGCGGCTTATCGATCGCCCCCAGCGTTTCGGCAAGAAAAAGGCCAACATGCCCAAGGGATGGTCCTATCGCGGCCATGTCTGGCATCACCCCTCTCTAACGCTTGCAGAGATTGCTGCGGCAAAGGAAGTCTGGATCGTTGAAGGCATATTCGATGCTCTCGCGCTGCAACACGCTTTCGATCGTGACGGGCGCAATGCCGTGGTCATCACCACACTTTCGACCAACAATGACGGTCATCATTTCCTCGCCGCTTTGCGCAAGCATTGCCGCGCTAACGATCTGCACTTGCCAACGCCAATCTGGGCCTTTGATGTTGGCCCCGCAGGCGTGCGCTGGACTCGCAAATATGTCGCAGACATGCGCGAGGCGGGTTGGTTGCCTCGCGCGGCTCAGGTGAGTCCTGATGGCGAAGGGAACAAGCGGGACTGGAACGATCTGTGGCAAGCCGATGCGCTGACGCCTGATCACATCGACGAGTATCTCGCTAATGGTGACATCACCATCGCTGAAACACCTGCGGCGAAGGCGTTCCTGCTTTGGCGAAAATGGAAGCGGCCCGAATTCCACTTACTGTTCAACAACCGGACCTATTGGGCAAAAATCTCTGCCGAGGGCGTCAATCAAAAGCTCGCCGAATGGCAGGAGGAAAACCCCGAAGACAAACCAACACCTGACGTGATTGAAGGCTTCGCTCGCGAAGAGCTCAAGATCACCGAAATCTGCAACTGTTCATTCCGGACCCTCTATTTCTGGCGTGATCGGGCAATCGATCTGAGCGGATATTACCTGCAGGTTGATTTCCCCGGTCGGCAAGAGCGGTCGAAAGATGACTTCCCTGGCAAATCCGTCACCTCCGCCACGGCATTCAAGGAACGTCTGATATCCGTAGCGCCCGGTGCGCAATTTGTCGGCAGCACTCGCCAACTTGACCGGATCATGGGCCTGCAAATGGCCAATATCCGGACGGTCGATGCGCTCTATTTCACCGGCTACAGCCGTGAACACGAAGCATATATGATTGGGGATGTCGCGGTAAAGAAGGGCCGTGTAATCCCGATCAACGATCAGGATTTTTTCGAGATCGGCAAGATCGGCATCAAGCCGCAGCAGGTCGAAAGCCACTTCTCCATAAATACTGATCTAACTACACTTAGTTATGATTGGTGGGACGATTATGTTCTCGCCTTCGAGACCAAGGGTATCGTCACCCTAGCGTTCTGGCTGCTCGTCCTCTTCGCAGAGCAGGTTCGCGTTCGGCAAGCGAGCCTCGCGTTTCTGGAGATGTTTGGACCACCCGGAACCGGTAAGTCCTCGATCCTCATATTCCTTTGGAAACTGGTCGGGCGAACAGATGAATATGAGGGCTTTGATCCGGCCAGTGCAACATTCTCTGCCGCAGCGCGTGAATTCGCCAAATACGGCAACCTGCCCACTGTCATGCTGGAGGGCGATACCAAGGATAATCGTACCGGCAATTCCAAATTCGACTGGAACACGCTGAAAAAGATATACAACGGCCACTCGATGAAGGCCCGCGGCATTGCCAACCGCGGTGTCTCGACTTTCGAGCCACCGTTTCGCGGTGGCTTGGTGATTGCACAGAACGAACCGGTCACTGACGCGCAGCCCGCAGTTCTCGAACGGATAATGTCGTTCAAATTTGATAAGTCGCATTTCAGCCAGGAAGGGTTGGAGGCATCGGACCGCCTGAAGCTGATTGATCACGACAGTGTATCGGGTTGGATTATCCAGATGCTGCGCGTCGAGAATGATCTGCTCGACTGCTACTGGGGACGTTACGACCATCATCGCAAGCGCTTCCTCGGTCACTCGGAAGTTCAGAACATCCGGCTCGCCCATAACCATGCGCAGCTCGCTGCGGCGATGGACTGCCTGTTCAAGTTCATGCGTGATGGTGATCGCAATGTGATTCCTGTGGTTCACCACCAAGCCGCGCAGAAGATGATCACTGAGATGTGCGTTACTCGACATACCGCGATTAATGCTGATCCACCCGCCATCGCCGACTTCTGGGAAAAGTTCGACTTTCTGGAGGAGCGTTTCAGTCACGATGCCTTCTTCGGCGACAGCAAGTTTCAGCCGGTCAATTTGCATCGCAGGAAGGGTTTGATCGCAATCCACCTGGCGAGTTTCGAGGCCCGCTTAGCCGATGCCAGGCTATCGCTCGACAAACCGATGGCCGAACTGCGCAAGCTGTTTCACCGCTCAAAGTCCCGCAAATACGTCACAACGCGCTCGGTCAACTGCATCGACGGAAAGTCGCGACATTGCTGGATATTCCGCACCCCCGAACCGATGGGAGACACCTTCGATGACGACTGACGCAATCGCCGAACCAATGGCCATGGGCACGATCGATGATGGGCATGGCAACAAGGTGATGAAGATGGTTCCGGCCAACTCACCGGATGCACCAAAGCCCAAGGGGAAGACCAAGAAGAAGCAAAAACCCGCTGATCCAGTTCGTCTCAATCCTGATGTTACTGATGACCGCCTGCGGTTGCTGATCGAACGTATTGATCGTCTCGAAGAAGAAAAGAAGGGCATCGCAGACGATATTCGCGATGTCTACACAGAGGCCAAAGCGGTCGGTTACGACCCGAAGATCATGCGCCAGATCGTGAAGGTCAGGAAGCTCGCGCCAGACGTTCGGGCCGAGCAAGACATGATCTTCGAAACCTACAAATGCGCATTGGGGCTGGGATGATGGCCTGCCTCACCTCCCTGTTTCGCAGCATTTCTCGCTGGTGGTGCAAGCAATTCCACCGCCGCGCCTGGCAGCACATCGACCCGATCAATCGCCACTGCGCAACCTGCGGGCGTGTCTGGACCGCACAGGCTGGGGCACTCTGCCACCCCAGTCCTCAATCCCCCTCAGAAGAAGGATCAACCCGATGAAAACTCCCTACATCTATGAATGCGCCCACTGCGGAATAATCTCGCACCAGACCAGAGCGGGCAAGCCGAATGGCTGGAAATGGCGCGGGAATGCCTTGCTCTGCTTAGATTGTTGCGCACCTGATCCTCTCGCCCAGCGACTTTCCAAACCGAAGCCTTCACGCTCGCTGGAAAGGATCGCGGCATGAGCGCCGCCAACGCTGCTTTGCGCTCTTTGTACGATTGCAGTGTGATCCGCACCCGCTTTGATCATGACGGCATGTTAGTGCTCTATGAGCGCGGCATGGCGGATTCCCAGCGTGTGCCGGATGAGAAAGACGCCTTCGACTGGCGATTGACCTCTGACGGCAAAACGCTTGCAGAGTGCATGTTCGCATGAGCCGCTTACGCGCCAATAGTGTGGTTTTGATCCGCAAGCATCATGACTTCACCATCGCCAAGGTGTCTATCGTTCGAGAGGGCAGCATTTCTGCTTTCCCATGGGATGAACAAAAGCGCGACTTTCAGGCCGGAATACGCCGCTTTGGCAAGTGGCAGATCGTCGGATTTCTTTCGCGCCGCCGAAACCCAGCGACTGTGTCCAAACATATAGCAAACCTGCGCGAGGGAAGAGATCAAGCCCGCCGATCAGCGCAGGAGCAATTCGTCAAACAAATTCAGCAAATCGTCATGAAGGAACCGAGTGATGACCAAAAAGCTTCCTCCCCTTGCCGAACGATACCGTAGGCACAATCGGGAATTCCGGCTTGCCCTGCACCTTGGTATTACCCCGCGCGAAGCCGGAGTGCTGATCAAGCGGAGCGCCGAACGCAAGCGATGCAGGCAAGCAGATGAGCACCTGAAACAATCCCTTCAAACGCCCGTGCGCCAGCGGTCTCAGCGATCCTTCGAGGACTGGCACGCACCGCACATGATGAGGAACTAACTATGAAAGCAAATAGATATTCCCGGCGGCCAAGCAGCATCAAACAGCATAGCTGGTACAAAGGTGTGCCGGTAAATTGGTGGAGTGCGCCCTATGATCAGCCTCGCCATAACCGCTTTGTTTGCGGCTGCAGCCACGCTGTCTTGCACTGTCATTTTGGACGGATGGATTGCGGGCATCCACCGATACCGTCTCCTTCAACACAGACTAAAAGGAAACAGACATGACCAATAAAATTCATTCGTTGGGCTGCCTCTGCAAACACTGCACCGGCCCGCGCTCTGCAAACCCGTATCGCCGAAGGAGAGAACACAAAGCACCTTATGGCACTGGCTTCGTACTCATTGCCGCAATCAGCTTCGCCATATGCGCGGTCGCCGCGCTGTGTCTCTCCTGAAAACCACCAAGAAGGAACCTGATATGACAACACATACAGTAAACCGCGGCAAGCTGCCCAATCGCGAGCTGGCACTTGGTGAGCTTATCGATCTTGCCCATGCGCAGCGCGCCTGTGGCCAATCTGATGCTTTCACGGCCACACACTTTAAGCTGGCCTGTGCATTGATCGCGCTTGGCTTGAACGACTCTCAAATTGCCAAACTCAAGGGGCTGCTCCCGTGATCAGCCTCGCCATCACCGCTGTGTTTGCGGCTGCAGCCACGCTGTCTTGCGCTGTCATTTTGGACGGATGGATTGCGGGCATCCACCGATACCGTCTCCTTCAACACAGATTGAAAGGAAACAGCAATGTCTAAAGAGACTGAAACCATGACCGCAAATATGGATATTCATGAATTGATCAATGCGGGCCAGATGCAATTCCAGATGGATTGCGGAGTGCCTATCACATGACCATCATCCACAGCCTCACCATCACCAAGCGTCGCACCGATTTGGCCGGTCGTGAGTGCCGGGCGGTTTTCAGTCCATGTGAGCAATATCGGTATGTGCTGGATTGGATCACCGATCCGGGGAAGCCTCTCCTCACCGTTCTTATGCTCAATCCATCAACAGCCGATCATGAGCAAACTGATCCCACGGTGGATGGGATGCTCAGGCGTACTCATCGGTGGGGATATGGCGGCCTCCGCGTGCTCAATCTTTTCGCCTATCGTGCCACAGAGCCAGAGGATATGAAAAAGCAATCCGATCCAGTTGGCCCACACAATGATCAACTGCCAGAATTGTTGCCGCAGTTCATTATCCCGCCTTGCATCATCCTTTTCCCATTCCTGATGGCGCTGTTGCTCGTGGCTTTCTCGTGAAGCTTGACATATCCTCTTCAATCGGCAATTCTTTGGCCGTCGCTGCACAAACAGCAGCGATGCGGTTTGATAGCCGCCAGAGTTATCGCCGATCAGGCGCCATCCGTTTCGGGGCGCCTTTTTCTATGGTCGGGCGTGATCGGAGGGCTTTGCTCTGCCGGTACTTCGGTAACTCCCGGTCTATCAATCGGTCACGTCTGGCCACCAGATTGATAGCTGATGGTCAGGTTCAACTAAGGGAGTTGCCTACCATGAGCGATCACGCTTCTGGCGCTGATATTGCGCGCCGCTTTCACTCGAAAAACCACACCACCACTCGTTTTCCCCGCAACGTCCGCTCGCTTGCGGATGATACCGCAATGCTGCTCGGCAGTTACGGGGGCACGCCCACCACATGGGATCCCGATTACGAAGCCTGTACATGGCTCGATAGCATCGACCAGACCCACCTCACCGACTTTCACGTCGGCTTTGCCCATGATGACATGGAGATCGACGATGGGGTGTGAAGGTCAATGGAAATGTGAGCAATGCGGAAAGAGATTTGACCGGCACAAGTCAAGAAATCGCCCAATTCGATTTTGCAGCATGGCCTGTGTAAACGAGTGGCGGCGAGAGGCTGGAGCGAACAAAGGAAGCTTCAAGTCTGGAGTTGAGCCATGGAACAAGGGAATGAAGGGACTTCACCATAGTCCCGACACCGAGTGGAAGAAGGGCCGGAAATCTGAGAAGAAACTTCCCGTAGGATCAATACGTATTCGACAAAGGAAACGCGAAACACACCCTCGCGCCTTTGTGAAAATCGCTGACCCTTCCGTTTGGGTGCCCCGTGCAGTGCACACTTGGGAGCAAGCCTATGGGCCAATTCCGGATGGCATGGTCATCCATCACAAAGATCGCGACCCTTTGAACGATGATATTCTCAATCTCGAATTGCTGAGCCGATCTGATCATGCGGCCGAGCACAACGACGAATTGCATGATGCCAGATATGGCAAGGGTCGGGCATGACAGCGCGCCGCCGTTCCCTTCCTATTGCCGAACTGAGAGAGGTGCTGGAAACCCTGTGCGAATTTGGCGTAGAAATAGGCACTGTAGAGATTCGCGCAGACGGCGTAACCGTTGGCCCAGCCAAGGCTGGCACTTCAACTGATGCGCACAAAAGTACGGAGGCGGCGGCATTTGACCAATGGAAAAAACAAGATTGTGACGGGTCTGCACATTGTTAGCTCGCGCCGCAAGCATGGCAAGCGATACTATGTTTATGCTTGGCGCGGCGGTCCCTGCATCCATCAGCAGGATATTGAACGCCCGGTTATTGGACCGGAATTATTGGATAAAGCGGCCAAAGCGCGCATAGAACAATCGCATCGAAGAAGTTCTGGAACATTAGATTCGATCATTGATTCCTATCGTACCAGTCCCGAATTTGAAAAATTAAGGCCGAGTACTACCCGTGATTATCGCATGTGGCTCGATCGCATTAGTGATCGTTTTGGCAATGCGCCTATTGCAGCCTTTGCAGATTTACGAATGAAAAACGAAATCATCCTTTGGCGAGGTGATTGGAGAAACAAGCCGCGCACTGCAGATAGAGCAAAGGGTATGATGGCCACCTTACTGGGATATGCAGTGCAACGAGGACTGCTCTCTACGAATGTCGCCGCAGGTATTAGAAACCTGCATTCCGTAAACAAAGCGGATCAGATTTGGGAACGGAGGCATTTTCGCGCAATGATAAAAGCTCCGGCCCCATTGCGTGATGCTGTCCGGCTGGCGATGCTAACGGGGTTACGCGTCGGTGATCTGATTCGGCTCAATTGGGACCATGTAGGTGATCAAGCGATTATTTTGACGACAAGCAAAAGCAGCGGAAGGGCCGTAGTGCCGATTACGCCAGCCCTACGGCATCACCTCGAAAGGCGCGAATGGCGAGAGGGCACAATCTTACGCAGCTCGCTAAGCACTCCTTGGTCTGCAGGTGGCATACAAACAGCTATCCAGAGAGCCAAACCCAAAGGATTTGACCGAACATTTCATGATCTCAGAGGCACATACATTACCTGGTTGGCTGAGCGTGGACTAACTGACCAAGAAATTGCGAGGATCGTAGGCTGGACCGCCCACCGGGTATCCCAAATTCGAGCCAGATATGTTGATGAACAGGCAGTAGTCATAAGCCTAATCGACCGGCTAAGTGCATGAATTTTTACAGTTAGCTGTAAAATTCCTCATCTGATCGGAATTGAAATAACCGTAAGTTATTGAAAAGGTGGTGAGCCCTGCTGGGTTCGAACCAGCGACCTACTGATTAAAAGTCAGTTGCTCTACCAACTGAGCTAAGGGCCCAACCACCGGACGGGTCAACTAGGGATGTGGCGGGGCTTGGTCAAGCGCGCATTGAGGTTTTTCAAGGTCAATCCCGTAATCGGATCGCGCCACTTCGGGGCAATTGTGGTTGCCAGAGGCAGCACAAAGGCCCTATTTCGGAATTGGGGGTGGGGGATTGTGAGTTCTGGGCTGGCCCAAATACCGCCGCTCCACAGGATGATATCCAAGTCCAAGACACGCGGCGACCACCTCTGGCCGCGCCGCATACCGAATTGCCGCTCCATCCGTTTGAGCCTGACAAGCAGCCCCGGTGGAGCAAAATCCGTTTCCAAAATGAGGGCGGCATTGGCGTAACAGCGTAGCGAGGGACCGACCGGTCTGCTGCGAATAATAGCCGATTCGGCGCGGACCGCACCAAGTGGCGCAAAGCCAGATATGGCGTGGGCCAGCACTTTTTCTGGTGATCCGAAGTGCCGGTGTCTGACATTCGATCCCAAAGCGATCAGATAGGTTGCGTTCACGCCATACCCAGCATTATCATTCAGATATCTTTGCACAGCCGGCTATAGAGCTGCGGACGACGATCACGAAAAAAACCCATCCCTGCCCGGCGCTGTGCCGCCATTGCGAGATCGAAGGTGGCAACCAAAACACCATTTTCCTGATCGCCGAATGCGCTCACCAGATCACCCCATTCATTGGTGATGAAGCTGTGGCCGTAAAATGTCTGCCCGCCGGTGTCCCCGCTGGTGTCATTGCCCTCAAAACCAATCCGGTTTGCGGCAATGACCGGCATACAATTGGATACTGCATGCCCTTGCATCGCGCGGCGCCACATACGGGTGGTGTCCAAATCAGCATCATGGGGCTCTGACCCAATGGCGGTGGGATAGAACAACAGTTCGGCCCCCATCAAAGCCATCGCGCGGGCACATTCTGGATACCATTGGTCCCAACATATGCCGACACCAATCCTAATACCGAAGACATCCCATACTTTGAAACCATCATTGCCCGGTCGGAAATAGAATTTTTCTTCATAGCCTGGCCCGTCTGGTATATGGCTTTTGCGATATGTGCCAAGAATATCACCGCGTGCATCAACCATAGCAATCGTGTTGTAATAATGGTGCCCGTCACGTTCAAAAAAGCTGACTGGTATTGCTACTCTGAGCGACTTGGCGAGTTTACGCATCGCTATGACAGAGGGATGCTCCGCCGTGGGCCGGGCCAGCGCAAACAAGGCCTCATCCTCCTCGCGGCAAAAGTAAGGGCCTGAGAACAGCTCTGGCGGTAAGATGATTTGCGCGCCTTGCCGGGCAGCATGTTCGACGAGCCGGGCCACCGCATCGATATTCTCTGCCTGATCATTGCAGGCGAGAGGCAATTGCAGGGCGGCGACAGTGATTGTGGTCATGCCGCCGCCCTTGCTATCAGTCTGCTTTTCTGAACAGCAATGTCATGCGGTCGCTTTCGCCAATGGCTTCATATTGCGCGCGGTTTTCATCCCCGGAACGCAACACGGGCGGCAATGTCCAAACGCCATCTTCCCAATGCGCGGTATCCAGAGGATTGGCGTTAAGTTCGGATTTTTCAACCAGTTCAAACCCATGTAGTTGAAACAGGTTGATCACATCCCTTTCCTTCAGATACCCGCGCGTGCCTTTGGTCATGTCATAGGAGTGATCCGCTTTTGCGCGGTGCTGGACAACGCCGACCATCCCATCATCGGCCAATATAGAGCGGATATTGCGCAGTTCGGAATCGGCGCGATTGCCATTGAGCAAACCGTGGAGAGAACGGAAAATCAGCACTCTATCCACTGTGCCAGACACCGCCTCAGGCACTTCGTCGCTTTCGAAAGCTGCGATCTTGGCAATATCTACACCGGTCCATTCCGCCGCAAGACCGGGGAAACGGCGGGACCAGCTGCGGGTGCGTTCCTCCGCTTCTGCATTGGGGTAGCTGCGCGCATCACTGTCACCATTTACCGCAATATAGCGTCCGGCCTCAGCCAGATAGGGGGCGAGCACGCGGGTATACCAACCGCCGCCCGGGCCATATTCAGCAACAGTCTGACCCGGCTTAACCTGAAAGAAAGCCAGCGTTTCAACCGGGTTGCGATATTGATCGCGCGGTTGATCTTGCGTGCGGTGATCCTTCGCCAACACCGCCATCAGCGCGTGGTTTGATGGGCTATGATCTGCTGATTGATGCTCCGCTGCTGTGTGCTTCATCTGGCCATGATGAGCGGCAATGGCAGGCCCGCTGATCGCCAGGGCGGCAACAGCAAGGGACGTAGTTAAAATTGAACGCATATTTTTTCTCCAGAAAAACTCATAGATTAATGCAGCTACTCTAGGCATGAATGGACCGGTGACAAGAGCAGACTCCGCTCCTATCTGTGGTGTAAGACCCGGATCAATAGCGAGTATAATCACCATGACTAGGACAACAACGTGCTCACAGCAAGCCATCATCGCCGGGGGATGCTTCTGGTGCACCGAAGCCGTGTTCCGCGACGTGATCGGCGTGAGCGCGGTAGAAAGCGGCTATATTGGCGGTCACGTGGACAACCCGACTTACACACAAGTCTGTACTGGCTCCACCGGTCATGCAGAGGGTATCCGGGCTACCTTCGATACCAATATCATCTCCTACGGCGAAATTCTCGATGTGTTTCTGGGCACACATGATCCCTCCCAGTTGAACCGGCAAGGCGGCGATATTGGCACGCAGTATCGCAGCGCAATATTTCCGCTGGATGATGAACAAGCGGCACAGGCACAGGCGGCGATTGACCGCTGGAATGCGGAGAATAATGGTAGAGCTGTGACCACTATCGAGACATCCGCCCCTTGGTGGCCAGCGGAAGATTACCATCAGGACTATTGGGACGGTGAAGGGAAGAGCAACCCCTATTGTCTGGCGGTTATTCCGCCCAAAATCATAAAATTACGCAAGAGTTTTCAGGATAAAATCAAGGGGTAGACCCCGCAAAATTACCAAATGGGCGGTTTCATACCCGCTTACCGAGCGGGAAGCCTGCCGAAATTTTTGCTGTTTGAAAGCAACCCGTTTCTATGATGAACCTGTAGCAATACCCTCTTATAAGGCAATTAGATATAACGTTACGGACACTCACCGATACGTTCAGAGAGTATTGTTACCTTCACCCCAAACTCTCCTACATCGCTGGCGCTAAGCTTGGTATCCATGACGATATCGAAGCCGGTTTCATGGACGGTCCCTGTAAACGCAATATTGCCCTCTCCACCAAGCGGGTCTTTACATGTCATGAAGGAGTCTAGCCGGTTACCATCGACCGTGAATTTGGAAAAGGCACAGCTTTGAGTACCCCTAGCTTCGGAGAGAGCGTTCAAAACTTCTCGAATACCTTTGACCTGCTCCCCATTGAGTCCGCGTTTATAAGTTAGCTCTGTTCGGGTTTTGGTCTCTTTGTTGTTGGTTTGCAT
>JANVCG010033784.1:0-23860 GCA_025505365.1 Haliclystus inabai
TCAATCCAAGCCATGTAGAATTTAGCTCAAAATATAAATAGCCTTCAGTAGCCTCGTGCAAAATTCATTTGCATCAAAATCAAATCTTGCAAAAAATTCATTTGTATTACTTCAAATTTTCATTAGGAATGGACAAGTGCAACTCATATTCGTCTTCGTCTTATGCGTATCAAAACCCTTTTAGGGGATCTGATGCCTCTTTCACCACGAGATCCAACAGTCACAAGACGTGTAAGTATAATGATGTTCTGTTGAAATTACAAATTGATGTTAGCGTGACCTCCAGTCTATCCTTATGTGGCATGCTTCTTTCAGTATTACTACTCAATCAAAGACATCTCAATCGGAGGGCGTTGCATGTGCAATGGATTTGCGGATGAATGTAAACCGTCACCAAGTCAACCAGATGAATTTATATGCGACTGTCAACACAATTCTGCAGGATCACGCTGTGAAAGATGCAAAGAAGGATTTGTGCAAAAGAAATGGCAACAACGTAGAGGAGAGAACACTTTTGTTTGTGAAAGTGAGTTCTTTGTAATTTTTTTTCAAACAAGAATTGTTATGAATTCAGTTATTTGACTTTGTTAAATTTTGTTTTCAAGAATGCAACTGTCATGGCCACACAGAACAATGTCAGTACAATGATGTTGTAGCTCAAAGAAGACTAAGTCTAGACATGAGTGGTAATTACGAGGGTGGCGGTGTTTGTATCAACTGTGAAGACAACACGAATGGTATCAACTGTGAACGGTGTAAGCCCTCTTTTTACCGTCCAGAGGGGGTTCCAATCACTTCAAAAGATGCTTGCCAGCGTAAGAAATATTTTATAGCGCTAAGTTTGTGTACCACTGTTGCTGCTTATAATCAATTTTCAATCAAATTAATTTTTCTAGCTTGCAATTGTGATATTGAGTTTTCAACGGGTACATGCACTGATGGAACTGGTCAATGTGAATGTAAGCAAAATTATAGAGGAAGATACTGTGATAGCTGCAATGTAGGCTACTATGGTTTTCCAGACTGTAAAGGTACATATTATATTCACTCAAATACTGTTCTATAGTTTCATTACATTGTTGTGGAAATCAACCGGACTGTTTTTATTGTCCTTATTCAGAATGCCAGTGTAACAAACATGGTTCAGAAAAAGGAGTATGCCAGGCAGATGAATTTGGCGAATGCAGCTGTAAACCTGGGTTTGGTGGAAAATTGTGTGACCAATGTCTACCTGGATTTTTTGGCTTTCCTTCATGTGAACGTATGTCACCAAAAAAATACTTCTTACTGTGGTTGTTCAATGTTTCTGCAATTCTACATGTTTTTATGTTTAATTTTGCAGCATGCAAATGTTTGGTTGATTTTGGTGCCAAAGATAATTTATGTGATGCCACAAACGGCCAATGTGAATGTATCACAGGGTTCACTGGAAGAATCTGCGATAGATGTACACCTGGGCACTTTGGTTTCCCAAGATGCTCACGTAAGTTTTAAACTGCCTGGTTATGATTGTTGTGTAATTCAATCTATTTTCACTGGAAATTGTTTTTTTTTCAATCTCCAAAAGGATGCGATTGTGATCAAGGAAAAACAACTGAGCTCATATGCTCACAGGGAACCGGACAATGTCGTTGCAAAGAGAATTACACTGGAGACAAGTGTGACCAATGTGCTCCTGCTTATCATGGCTACCCTGCATGCCTCTGTAAGATTTCAATCTTGGTTTATGTTTCATTTTGTAATTTTTTATTTCTATGTGTTTCTAATTTTTCTTTAATCTGTTTTCAAAGCCTGTGATTGTGCCAGTGTGGGATCGTTGTCCTCTAGCTGTGATGCAGCTAATGGTCAATGTAGCTGTAAAGCAAATTTTGCTGGAGCAAAATGTGATCAATGTGCCGCTGGGTATTTTGGTTATCCAAACTGTGATAGATGTGACTGTGACGCCATTGGCTCGGTTTCTTCATCATGCCGCTCATCTGATGGGCAATGTCCATGCAAATCACCATTCAACGGTAGAAGCTGCAACCGATGTCAGCTTGGTCATTATGGATTCCCAAACTGTAGAAAATGTAACTGCAACCCTGCTGGCTTAGCATCATCTCCAAATAACAATGCAGACTGCAGTCTTTCAAATGATGTAAGCAATTAGCTGAAATTGACCACTATTCGTCTTTTTATGCCAGTACTTTTCCCTTCATGAATTTTCAAAAAAATTTATTATAGGGTCAATGCACATGCAAAGAAAATGTGAAAGGATTAAGCTGTTCTGAATGTAAAATGGGTTATTATAATCTTCAAGCAGAAAATCAGGATGGATGCAAAGATTGTGCCTGTTATCGCCCAGGTACACAATCAGGCATGATGAAATGTGATTCTGTAAATGGTCAATGTGTTTGCAAACAAAATGTTCAATCAAGGCAATGCACCCAGTGTCAAGATGGCTACTATGCTTTGAAAGAGGTCAACTTTTTTGGTTGCCAAGGTTTGTTACTGGACAGGGAATTATCAAAGCTGAGTCCAAGGTGACAGTATTGTTTTGATCAGGATTTTTTTCTGCAACTCCTAGGCTGTGAATGCAACCTTGCTGGTTCTCTATCTGGAGTTTGCCAAAAGTCAACTGGCCAGTGTCAATGCAAGCCCAACATTGAAGGACGACAATGCGACAGGTACTATCTTTCTCAATTTAATCAAGCTGCCACAGAATTTAGTGTAAATCTGTTTGACTTGTGATACTAAAATAGTGTTACCAATTTTTTGATTAAAGGCCGGTAAAGGGTTATTACTTTCCTGATTTCCATCAAATGACCATTGAAGCAGAAAATGGAAAGCAGCCTGCTGGCCAACCTGTCACTTTCAACCATAGAGAAAAAGAATTTCCTGGCTTCTCCTGGAAAGGATACACCATGTTCACAGAATATCAGGTCTGTTCCAATCATTTTTTAATACAGGGATTCAAACGGATACATTACTTGAATATTTATCAACATCAAAATATTACCACCGTAATATATAAACAATCGAACATTTCCTATTTCAGAATCAAATCATTTTGAATGTTGATGTACCACGCCGCAGTCGCTATCAAATGATCATCCACTATGTTTTAAATCAAGTAACCCCTGTCATAGCAACCATTGATGTCTACCCTGAAGGTAATTAAACACATTCCAAATCCAATTCGATTTTGATCAAGTTGAAATCTTTGGAAGTAATTAATAACTACTATTGATTTTGTCAGGTCTATCTAGCGGTGGCAAATTTACAGCATCTGCATCATTGCCAACTACACAAGCTGTTGGTAATTTTACTGCAGAAAGTGCTATGGTAACATCCAATGGTCAACCTGTTTTCTTTTCACTGAATAAGGGAGAATACAATATTGCCATCAGTGCACCAAGATCTGGCCTTCTCATTGTAAGTTGATAATCTTCAGGAATGTTTATGATTCAATAAGGGTAATCCTCAGGATTGTTTATGATTCCATGAGACCTCTATAAACCAGCTCTTTTACTAATTTGCTGTTTGCTGTCTAGGATAAAATTACATTGATCCCACAAGAATTTTCTGCCGCTAATGCTCTGAGCAAATCTGTTGTTAATCACTGCGAAGTCAAAAGTTCTGCAAAAATATGCAATCAATTGGCATATCCACGTCTCAATTTGGAGGGTGTTGTTCACTTTGAAGCAGAAGATGCAGAGAATCGTGGCACATTGGTATTATTCGATGATGCAGAAGTTCTCCGCATGCATGACTACAGTGCCATGGCATCTCTTACACCTGAGAATGTATGTACTTGGTTTCAAATTCAAAGTTTTGCACTTTCTATTAATAATTAGCGATGAATAATATTGATTCTGCTTTTTTTTTCAAAATAGGTTCAATTGAATATCCGCTTCTCACCCCAAAAAACTGGTCCTTACGTCCTTGCAGTCCAGTACTATCATGAGTCACCTATAGTGAAATTCTTGGATGTATACATGAGAACCTATGATAGATCACAAAGAGGGAAAGTCTACCTCTACCAATGCAGGTGCGTCTAACATACATAACTACTAGCTAAGTTTTGAACTAATTATATCCAAGGGATCATTTTGTCATCTTTGTGCTATTTGTAGGTATAAATTTGGATGCCGTCAGCCAGCTCTTAACTCAGATGGTGGTGTCAAGGTTTACAATGTGAAGGCCGGACAAAGCATGTTGATCACTCTAGTTTCCAGACTTGGTGCTACAGTTGGCATAGTAAGTATCTCCAAAGTGTTATCACATTGACTTCTCCTTTTTCTGTCAAATCTTGATTGTAAATTTGTAACTCATGTATTCAACAGGATTCTATCACTGCAATTCCACTTAAAGATTGGTCCTCAGATATGGTCTCACCAGCCCATCTTTGCACTACTTTCAATAACAAATGTATCAAGTCTAATTTTGATTCCCCTAAAGATGCAAATTACATTGATGTTGGTACTCCAACTGATGATACTTCCTCCCCAAGACCAGCTGATGTCATTGACCCATCAGCGACATTACAGTATATCAACGATAAGGTGTGAATTATTACTATTTGTTTGCTTAGTTGTCACTATTTTCGTATCTTTTTTTTACTTTTATCTACTTATTTAACAGTCACCTTCTGAGATCTCACTAAGCAATATTCCTGCTGGCCAATATCATATCATCTTTCATTATTACCAACCCAAGAATATCTTATCAATGGCAACAGCAACTGTTAGCAATCAACCAAACATGGCTATGAACCTACCATTCAAGTATTGCCCAAGCACTTCTGGTTGTCGCCTTGAAGCTATCCGTGCATCTTCCGGTGATGGTATTTTCTCTCATGATGGAAGTGATTATCTTCTCAGAATTGAAAGTGCCAAAGATGTTTGGATTGTATGGGAAGATTTTTGTTATTTACAATAGCTTGTTGTGTTCACATGCAGCATATCTTTTAACTGTTTCATTTTCTTCGTTTTCTCAGGACTATGTTTTATTAGTTCCTGTCAAGAGTTACAATTCTAAATTGCTAGCTCCATTGCCAACAAGCCTTGCTGCTGATTTCAAGACATCGTGCCTCGATTCAACATTTACAGTTAACAAGAATCAGTCATTCTGTCGTGATGGTGCCTTCACAATATCAACAGATTATAATGATGGCGTCCTTCCATGCGAATGCAATGTAGATGGGTCTTATAGTCCTGATTGTCAATCATTTGGTGGTCAGTGCCAATGCAAACCATTAATTATTGGAAGGAAATGTAACCAGTGTCAATCTGGCTATTATGGGTTCCCTAATTGCCAACCATGTGCCTGTGCCAACTGCGATGAAGTGACAGGACAGTGTTCTTGTGGCACGGGAGTGTTTGGAGAGAAATGTGACCAATGTAAAGATGGTTATTTTGGATATGATGAAACACAAAGTTGTCAGAAATGCGACTGCAGCTTATTTGGCAGTATCAACATAACAGATAAGGCATGTGATATTATAAATGGTGAATGCGAGTGCCTTGCACGATTCACCGGACGGAGCTGTAATCAATGCCAAAAAGGTTACTATAGTTACCCTTCCTGTGAAGCTTGTGACTGTGATGCAAATGGTGTAACAGATGGAGTCTGCCAGCAAACTGATGGAAAATGCATATGCAAGGCAAGTTGAGGTGTTTTATCCTTTCTGATCTTGATGATTCGAGCAAAAGACAAGTGTCTTATGTTATTCTTAATATAATTTTGCAGGATAATGCTACTGGCACTGATTGCAGTTTATGTAAATCTGGATTTTACAAGACTTCTTCCCAGGTATGTGATCGCTGCAATTGTAGTGGCCATTCGATGATCTGCAGTCTTGGCAATAACGATAAAGAGCAGTGTATATGTCCAATTGCTTACAATGGAACATCGTGTGAGACTTGTGCATCTGGGTACACAAGACAGGCTGATGGTACTTGTGCCCCCTGTGATTGCAATGGCCGCTCTGATGGTTGTCATCCAGAAAGTGGATTGTGTCAAAACTGCAAAAACAATTCCATGGGTGAGGAGTGGCTCAAGTACCAGCTTTTTATGTGACAGATTAAAGGCTTTTTGTTCATTAGTTGATTCTTCGGATTGTTTTACCGCAGGAGAGAATTGTGAAAAATGTATGCCTGGTTACTATGGTAATCCTTGCAAGATGTGTGAATGTCCATTCGCTTCTGTAAAAGGCAACCATGCTGACAGCTGTAGTACCAGTCTCAATGATACTATGCAGTGCGTCTGCAAAGAGGGCTATACTGGTGCCAACTGTAGTATGTGTGCTGATGGGTACTTCGGCATGCCTCACATGGAGAATGGTACTTGCCAGCGATGCTCTTGTGGTGGCAATATTGATTTAACTTTGGAAGGTATGCTATTTTCAGTTGTATGTTATAATCTTATTCACCCTAAAGTTTTGTATTGATTCAATTTTGATTCCAATTTAAGGTAATTGTGATCGTCTGACTGGTGCTTGCCTGAAATGTCAAAATGATACTCATGGAGAGTCGTGCGAATCCTGTAGACCTGGTTATTATGGAGATGCAACTGAAGCCAAAAACTGTACTGATTGTGTCTGCAAAAATTGTGGCTCTGCCAATATCCAGTGTAGCCAATCAGATGGTCAATGTGAATGCAAGAAAAATGTAATCGGCAAGCAGTGTACACAATGCAAAGTAAGAATTTTGATATTAGCATAGCTGTCACTCATAACCAATTGACCATTGTAGTAACTATGTTTGTGTATTCATTCAGAAAAATCACTGGAACTTTAATTCATGTCTTGGGTGTGAAGATTGTAACTGTGGTGCTGCATCATTAAGTAAGCAATGTGATATGCAAACCGGTCAATGTGAATGCCCAGAGGGTGTAATTGGTAAAAAGTGTGGATGGTGTCGCCAAGGTTATGCTAATTACTCTGCAAATGGTTGTCAAGGTATAGTAGAGTTATGAATATGTTACATACTCTTATGTTTAGTAAATTTGGTCAAAGGTATGCTAATGCTTCTGATTATTGCCGAAAACTACACACAATATATTTGTGCATGAAATTGAAACTAAATAGTTTTGTGTTTATTATTATAGATAATCGGGAAAATAATTGATAATTTCCCTCAATTTAGCAGATCGAAGTATGACATTAGTGTTTCAATACCTACACGGTTTGTCATTCTTATCGATTCCAATAGACACCCAAACAAAAATAGTTCTATGTGCAAGGCTTTTCCCTTCAGATTGTTAGGCTTTATTCAGCTCAAACTAATTACAAATAGTAATTATTACATTTTTATAGAAATCCTTCCACTCAATTGACTTCTTGTACTCTGACTTTTTATTTTGTTATTTTTTATTTCTTTGTAATCAGAGTGCAATTGCAAAAACGGTAGTTTATGTGACATCTTAACTGGACGCTGTGATTGTGATGTCACTGTGGAGAAGTGCACATTCTGTCCTCCTGGCTTTATACTGGAAGGCACAAAATGTGTGGTTTGTGATGACTGTGTTCATAATCTTCTGGCAAGAGTAGATGTGATGACTAGAAATGTCACCAGACAGCTAGACATTATCAAAAAGCGTGTTGTTGGCTCTCTGTCTAATGACTTACTTGCGAAAGCCAATAATTCAATTGAAAGGTATTTTAAAACAATCTTTCTCTGGAGTAACGTTAATATCCAAACAATGAAAAATGTTCTCAATTATATGTCTCTGTTTTAGGATAAAAAAACTCGCATCTGGTCATTCAACCAATGCTATTGAAAAGTCCCTTGGATTTCAAAGTTATGGAAAGTATCCTGGAAGTCTAGGCTATTACCCGACAAGTGTTTTTGAGACATGCCAGTTCATGGATAATATCGATGCGCCGTTTGTTGTTATCAATGAAACCTTGGTACCAGCTGGTTCTGAATCCACATTATCTAACACCACGGAGGTGCCAATGTCATTTACAACTATCAAACCAACCAATGAAAGTGAAGTTTTTTCACCTGAAATTAGAATTGAACGCAAACGCAGAGACATGCATGAAAACGGTGAGTTTTCAATGTGATAGAACCACCCTAACTGACCCTCCATCAAGTATCCTCTCTGTGCCATTGCTGTTTATTCACAAGTCTTTACAGGGCTTCCAGTTTATTAATCGATTTCTGCAAACACAATTCTCATGGATAGCATACATTTTCATTACACTATGTTTTATGAAGCTGTTTTATAGATAATATTTTTGTTCTTGATTGACGTTGACTGCCGATTTCAATTTTAGGTTCTGAGAAATGCCCTGCTTCATTGGCCTTTTTACTTGAATCAACATCAAATACAAAAGAAACTCTCGTGACCGACAGTGCAATTCTTACCAAGAAGACTGACATTCTATCAAAGAACTCATCTGCTCTTAAAGAAAAAGCTTATAACCTATTAAACGCCTTGAAAAAAATGAGCAATGAATCACGAGGTAAGACTGTCTCCTGGTGTTATCTTGATTAAAAAAGTTTTGTGCTCTAGGATGTTTTTTTTTCACATTTGATTTCATTTTATTATTGTAGATGCATTAAAAGGATTGAATGCAACACTGAATGAGCTAGGAAAGAATGCTACTTCAAGTAATGCATCAGTTAGCAAGGCGTTGGCTGCTTTGAAAGAAATTAAAAGCCGCAATTTTACAGAAACTTCGAATTTAACAGATGTTTTGTTAAAAATGTCGAAAGAGGCATCCAGCACAAGCACTAATGCTCTAGCAATGGCAAAGAATATATCATCTCGGTTTTTCAACATCCGCAAACAACATGAACATTCTGTTGAGGCAATCCTGAAAATGATTGAAAAGGAAACTAAAATAAGTCTTACAAAATCCCAAAATGCAAGCAAAGTGAATGAGATTTCAAAATCAGTGGATGTGGAGGTATAATTTTCTCTCATCATTTTATGATCCCTCGTGATCCCTGATACAAAATTGCATCTGTTAATAGGATCTCAACTTTTGTTGTTGGTTCTTAGGCTTTGGTTCAAAAAGCAAGCAATATTTCTGCTGAACACAATAAAACTCTCAAGGGTGCCAAGGAAGTGTTTGCCACATCTCAAAACCAATTGGACTCTGCGATTGCACTATTGCTTGTAAGTCAATTAATGAAGTAAATTAATATAATTATAATACATCGTAGGAAGATACTATTAATTATTATTTTGTGCACTTTTAGCAATTCACGTCGAACAGTAGTGACCTTGCAGATTTGATGCAACGACTACGTGACCATGTTCAAAATCTGGGCAAAGATCTCAACGGCCTCAATGCATCTGTTCTTGTCACAGAAGATCATGCTGATGCCCTACAACGCCAGGCAGATTTATTAGAGGGATTGATTAAAGACACCAAGGAATTTGCAGATGCTGCTGTCAGAGCTGCTATGGTTTACAGTGACATTGTCAATGCTGTCAAAGAAGCACTTGAGATGGCAACTATTGCAAATAATGTGTCTAAAAAAGCACATGATGAGGTTGGTTATTATCCTGCAACAATTCTTCAGTTGCATTTGCTTAACTGTGCAGTTACATAGTTAATTTTCTTGTTTGTCTTCAGGCGCTTGCTGCAGTTTCATCAGCTGCAACATCACAAATGAAAAGTGAAAATATTACCGCAGATGTTGAAAAAATGAAAGATGTTGTAAAAACTGATGTGACTGAACCCACAACAAAGACTGCTATTGATTTTGAACGGCTTGCGATGCTTAGAAAGCAAGTCAGGCAGCAATTAGATAAAGTGCGCTTACGCTTTGCAACATTCAATGAGGAACGGGAAAATGGTAAGCCTAATAGAAGCAGCGTATCATCAAAGCTCGTGGGTTGGCTTGCATTGTTTTGATGCTAACAAATAAATATCTTGTAGGTGCTAAAGCAGATCCTTTGAAAATGGCTGCAGACAAGGCAAATGATCGTGCAGAAGAAATTCGCATGAAATCAGAGTCACTAAAAGTAAGTAACTATTCCGACGGTTGTGTTTAGACTTGGATTCATTGATTTTGCATTTCCTGACCTTTATCTGTCTCTGACAGGCTGATGTTACCTCTAAGAAAGATGTTATCGATGATCTGAAAGCATTTATTGGTGATGTAAACAAACAGATTGCCAAATCTGAAGCCAATGTGACAGCAGTAGAAAACAAGATACCTGAGTTAAATTCTGTGATTGAATCTCTGAATCAAAGAAAAGACAATTTGACTGCATTCATCAAGGCAAACCTCACTGTGTTACTAGATGGTGTAAAATACAAAATTGCCCATGCGAAAAGTCTTGCCAATCTCTCTCCACTTGTGATGAACTTCAGTCCTATCACCTCGATCTCATTAGACTTGCCACAGTCAAGTGTTGGCCCAATGTTGCAGAACCATTTGGAGTTGTATGCCAAAACAACATCACCAAGTGGACTTCTTTTCTTCCTTGGTGATGGTAATAATGATCTTATAGCACTTGATTTGTTGGAAGGTAAAGTTAGACTACATGTGAAAGAGGCAGGAAGGAATCTTACTACAATCACTAACCCACTTGTGATATCAAATGATAAATGGCACAAGATTGTTGCCAACAGGTACGTACTGCATTATGCAATTCTTATTGGTTACTGATTGCTTTACTGGCCACTCACTGACCATATATCTGTCTCTTTCATCAGGGTATCTGGTAATATATCACTGAGTGTGCATTCTGAAGATGATCTGGCATCTGAAATTTCACCAACTGTTGCAACAACTGTAGCTCCATTCGACATATTGAGTGTTTTATCCTTCAATGCTTCAAACAGTATTTTGGTTGGTGGTTCATCTGCATCAGAAAACCTCATACCATCGGAAATCGATTCTTCGCGGTTTGTTGGCTGCATGAATGGTCTTAGTCTTGGAGAAGAAACTGTTGGTCTCTGGAACTGGAAGGTAGCTTTATAATCTAATAACTGTTTATTTTCAATTTTAAACCTAACAACAACTTACCAGCTGCTTGCACTGTTTTTGATAGACATCATCCAACTTGGGAGCATGTGAACAGAGAGAAGCCTTCACAGCACCTCCAAATGAGTATCGTTTGAGTGGATCTGGTTTCCTGCGCTTTAGTAGTGCTGACAGATCCGAAGATCTTATGCGTCGTGTTAAACTGTCATTCAAAACTCTGCAACCAAATGGCCTCTTATTTGTAGGCTACGATAGTCTAGCTAGTTCACCTGGGAATTTTGTAGCTGTAGAGATGGTTGAAGGCAAACTTGTTCTGCGTTATAGTCAAGATGGCAAAAAGATTGAAACAATTTCACCCGATCTTATTCTTAATGATGGTAAATTGCATACAGTTTCCAAAACAAGAAGGTTGTTCAAAGTGGATGAATACAGTCAGGCTGTTCCTCGTGCAAGTTTGGGATTCGATGCTGATACTATTTTGGTTGGTGGTGTTCCATTCTCTGGATATCTACCTCACAAGTAGGCATATGTTTGTTGATATCAGTTGCTAGCTACCAAGTCTAATCAAGGGTTTGTGATTAATTGTTCACTTTAATAATCTGTTTCAGGAATATCACCCGTGTGCCTTTTACCGGCTGCATCTCAAACATTGCATTGTATCAACAGTATGTTCCACGCACCCTTGAAGACTCGAAAGACTACGAAGAATCATGCGCCGGATATGTACGTGTTGATTGTGATCCAAAATAAAACATCTGATTACTCTTGTTATACTGTACCTTACTATTTTCAATGTGTACATTTCAGGGATCTGCCACTGTCTCCTTACCAACCAATGAATCTTACGTTAAAATGGACGCTTGCTCATTAACTGTGAACTCCAGTCTTTCATTAAGTTTCCAATCAACTCAAGCCAATGCGCCACTCTTGTTTGGAGACGATTCTGTTATGGTGAGAAATGCATGTTAATTGACAATCAACTATTTCTCTGCCAGATTATCAGGTGTGACTAATTATATTTGTCCTTACAGCCGTCCTCATTGCTCTTAACCCTTGAAAACGGAGTTGTTATGTTGGCTGGTCTTATTGGCAGTGAAAAAGTTCTTGTTCGATCACGTCAACGTTTTGATGATGGCAAATGGCATGTTGTAATAGTTAGATTGGAAGGTGATAGGTGAGTCGCAACGTGAAAATGCTACAGTAGACCTGCATGATTTGCTTTTGTTGCTGGCTGATTATTGACTGGAGGCTAGAATATCTGTACCTATGTTCTCAATTTCATCCTCATCAATGTTGATGTGAGATTCAAACATTCAAGTTTAAATTGCTAGCTGACTAGTGATTCCCATAAACCATCTCCAAATCTCAAATCCATCGTGAAAAAAATTTATTTTGCAATGTCTTCATGCTAAGTTATTGTATGGTGTTATAATTGATGACTTATGTAAACTATAAAAATTTTAGGTTGTACCTGGTTGTTGATGACGATTCAAATGTAATAACCATACAAAAGGATAGTCCGGCTGACCAGCAAATTCTTATCACAGATGGCATATATGTTGGTAATATCCCATCCGACAAACTTCCTCTGATGGCAGATAAGAAGAGTGGCTTTGTTGGAAACTTCAGATTCTTAGCCTGCAACAATGAGTATGTGTATCAATATTTTGATTTTTGTCTTTCGTTTGAACCATTCATCCCTCCATCCCTTATACCAATTTAATTTTGTGTTTAGGCAACTCGACTTCTTAAACTTCAAAGAACAAAAGGATGTACTGTTCAGTGCAAGCTCATCACCGGTTGTGCCAGTCAAAGCGAAAACTCAAGAAGTGCCAGCTACTACTTCACCAACAACAGTTGTTATGACAACAGCGACTGATGGTATGGTTACCAAAATGTCAACTAGTATCTTGGCTACAACACAGTCAATGACAACACAGCAGCAAGCAACTACTGCTGATGCAACAACTGCAACCGAAGCAACAACTACCACCGAAGCAACAACTACAACTGAAGCAATAACTTCAACTGAGGCACCAACTACAACCCAGGCAACGACAACAGCAGAAATGTCAACTACAACTGAGTCAACAACTACAACAGAAGCAACAACAACAGAACAAGCAACCACTACAACTGAGTCCCCTCCAACTACCACTCAGATGCCATCCACGACACAAAAAATAGCAACTACTATGGCCCCTACCACAGCACCAGCTAGCTGTACCCTTCCTTCTGGTTTCAGTGGTACACAAGGCTATGGCTTTGGTACTGTGCCCCTGTCTTACATTGAATTCCCCATCCAAAACAAAGGCATTGGATCCAAGTGAGAATAGTCAATCATTTTTCATCTCAGTTTTATGTTGTGATTGTCTGATAATAATCAATTGTTTATATATTTACAGAGGGGAATATGTTTTCTACTTCCAATCGTTTCATGAAGATGGCATTTTATTGGCAGCATTGAGTAAAACCCTGCAATATGATTATGAGACCGTGTTCTTGAGCCAAGGAAATGTTGTCTACATGTTTGGTGCTGGTACTGGACCTCTGACTCTTCGATCGCCTGCCAAATATAATGATGGGAAGTGGCACAAGGTAATTCATGAATACAAATTATAGTTAGCATTTTAATAAATGATAGATCAAAAAATAATGATTACGTTTCCCACGTTAATACTGAAACTCTGCTATGCTCAATGGAGAACAAGACCATTTATGAATAAGAAAAAATGTGTCAAAATAAAACATAATCACGCCACTCAAAGTGTCACGCTGTAAGGCGTTCATCAGGCGTTTTGACTCACCTTTTTATTTAGTTATCTACCAACGCATCAAAAATTGATAATAATTTGTAATATTTATTTATTTTCAGGTAAAAGTAACCAGGGCATCAAAACTTGGAAGCTTGACCATTGATGACAGTTTTATTGCAGAAGGAACGTCCCCAGGTGGTGCAGGTGTCATCAACAGCTACTATGCTGTCCAGTTTGGTGGCACTTCAGTACCGGCAAGCGTTGCAAAAATATCGGTTAGTGCAAGCTTTCCAAAGACCGTAGGAAATAAAAACGTTTCTCTTTACAATATTTTACAATATGAACATATTTTTTTCATTTAGGAAAAATCAAGAGTGGCTTTGAAGGGTTGCATACGTGACATTTCAGCGTTTACTAGCCCCTTGACTGCAGTTAATAAGCAAGAAGGTGTGACAAAATGCGGTCAAGGAGGCATAACAAAGGGACTTTACATTGGTGAAAATGGAGGCTCTGCTGAATATGGTATGTGTTTGAATTGTTTATGAATGCAATGTCTGAATGAGATCAATTGGATTAGTAAACAATAATGGCATATCATTATCTTGTTTGTCTTAGGTACAAAGTTTTACGTTGGTATGACAAGAACATTCACAATGAAAATACGTCCAAGGTCGCTCGATGGGACATTATTGCATGTAAATGGTTCTGGTGATTTTGTAAGCATGGAGTTAATGGATGGATCCGTAAGTATATTTTCAAATTCTATTACATCACATTAAAAAAGGTATGTCAAAATAGTTTTAAATTCCTTTTGTTTGTCTTCAGTTGGTTGCCAAGGTTCAAAATGGGGCTGGTGTCATCACAGCAAAGTTTACACCCCCGTCATCCAGTCAACTCTGTGATGGTTTCTTTCACGATGTCACATTGCGCAAAGAAGGATTTGTTGTCAAGTTAACCGTTGATGATTTCCCTACAGTTGAAGTGTCTGGTGCATCATCATCTAGGTCGGCAGAGACTCGTACTCCTCTCTACATTGGAGGCAATCCTAGTAAGTTGGCATAATTATTCAGGTTTACATTCATTTATTTACATTTATATAAAAAAATTGTTTTCTAACGTTGGTGCTTTTTCTTTTGCATTTTCAGGTACGAAGTCTTCATTCCATGGTTGCATTGCCAATGTAGCAGTCAATGGTAAAGATGTGACGTCATATGAGAAATACAATGGATCAGCAATGAAAGGTTGTGAGGCATTTAACCCATGAAAGCGAGGCCTTCAATCCATCAATACATTGATTAGATTTAATGAATGTACTAATTAGTGTAGTCTTTTGATTGATTTTTATATATTTTATAACAATAGAATTTCATATTGCAGCATTATATGTGTGATGAATTTGTGTATGTGCTCTCAAATTGATATCATATTTGAACTTGTGCCCGCAATCATTGCATTGGTAAACTGCTTTTCTGCATTTGTAAAAGTTATCTCGGACCATACTACTGGGGGTAGTGATCCCACCATGAACAGATTTGACATGACTTTTCAAGTTCAACTCGTATTTAAACCGTCTCTGACAGGTTTTGCAGTAGTATTGACAGTCGCCGTCGATCGCAACAATCGGTGATCTATTGTTTTTATTCGTACTACCAAAACATTTGTTTTCCAGTTGCTTTGTGTTTTCCGTATAACCATGTTTGTCAATTTGTTCGTAACTAACTTTTTTACCGTAACTTGGAGCACTTGACCAAATGGATTCGATTATTAAATCATCCAATAAAATTGCATTTGTCGGGTGGTGTAAACTTCGATTGCTTTTCGTGCTTCTCTGCCATCGACTAACCTACGGTCAAAAGAAGATACATTGTTGATCAAAAACGGTCAAGGTTTAAATTGAAGGATGTTTTCAACTTTGCACCCCTATACGACAAGCGGATGGGGCTGATTTGTTATTACCTTGATTTCTTGCATGATAGGTAGTAACGTTCATCTGTCCTTTTTTCCAACTTGAATAGGATTAAATATATTCTGTCGCGTTTCAGAAGAAAGTGTTTCCTCTACCATTATTCCTCTGACTACAGTACATGTAATGCGATACTCTTCTGACTTGAGTTTCTGTGCAAATAAGATCTTGTCAGCCATCCTTAACAAATGTAAGTCACACACAGAGAGTTTTTTATGAATTGAAAGACCTTTCATAAAAAGCCTGCTTAGTTATGCATTTACGTATATGTATTTATGTATTTAGCTACTTATAAAATGTTATGTAGGGTACAAACACACAAATAATGCTACAATTTCACCATCAAATTGAAATTAAAATCTTTCTACAATTAAGTCAATGCCAATGGATTTGATACAATGGATCGGTAGAGAGTCACGTAAGTCAGGGATATGATAAGGGGGTGTGTCACCCACAAAGCAAATGTAATGCGTATAAATCCGGACAAATTGACTTCAAATCTACTTTTCGTCTTTCAAAATAGCTGTTTTAATCCGAGTTTTAAATAGCTTTTCACTTATACTGATACAAAATTTTCGACAGTCATTTGGAAACAGCCACATTTTGTTGGGTAGATTTGCAAACATCACACGAAATTCAGAGACACACACGGACGAAATTCAGAAGGTAATAATTTATATATTGCTCTCACAATCAATTGAATCAATCGTTTACACTGCTCAGTGGTCAAAGAACGTGCAGACTAATTCTGTATTTGTAAATTTTATTGTGCAGTTGCATCCGTAATCAGCGTTTTATAGTTTGTTGGTTTATTGTCTTGATTATAAAATGAAAACTTTCCATGTAAACCAAAAATATTCTTCTCTTTCCTGACGATAAAACGACGGATATATACTCATCGTTCGTCCCGCATAGAAAATTTTAAGACGCATTTTGATTGACAGCAGAGAGGCACTGAACTTGTATCCTATTGTTTTCTCGTAGTGATACACAAAATGAGGCTGCCGCTGATTTTCAGATTTTCCTTTTTTTCTGCCGTCCATTTCTATCCGAAGGACCACAACCGCCAGCACGTGGCTAAGACTACTAAAAATGAGTGGGCCTTCGTTTAAAAATGTTCCCTTCGGAGTTAAATCGCATTGGTTGGTAACATTTGTTGAAGAAAAGACTGGTAATTTTTATTGCCACATTGTTAACGGTGAAGCTACTGCGCCTTTCACCCAATGGTCAGAGCAACTCCATCAAATTAGCAATTCACTTGTGCATATTGATCAAGTATCTATCGGTCAAATATGTTTGGCTAAATACTGTGTTGATAACGCTTGGTACAGAGCTCAAATACTTAACAAATGCCCCCCTCTAGTTGAGGTCTTTTTTGTCGACTATGGTAACGTAGAATTGGTTGAACCTAGCAGTCTCTGTGCGGTGCCAGAAAGCCTCCCCCTTTTACCATGGCAAGCTCTAGAGTGCCGACTGTCTGGCGTTGAACCGCTTACAAGCAACAGATGGGAGAATGAAGCAGTAGAATTATTAAAGGAATTAATCGAAGATAGAGAATTAATAGGAGAAGCTGAGAAATTGGAAAGAAACAATGTAATCAGCATGAAACTATACGTGGATGCAGAAGCTAGTACGACAGTGGGTGACACAATGGTTGTTGCTGGGTTCTGTAAGAAATATATCCCAGGTTCATCAAGTGGATCTAGCTCAAGCCGTCCCAGCACCACATCATCACGTAGTGAAAGTGTCACTGATGCCCCTATCACACCTACAACAACGCCCCTCTTGAGTCAGATTAAACTGAACGTCAATGACCACATCGATGTCTGTGTGTCATACAGTGAAGGACCTGAATGCTTCTACTGTCAACCTACCGTGTATAAAGAAAAGTTGAATGAACTATCTGATGAATTGAACCGTGCTTATTCAAGCAGTGGTAATGATGCAATGCCATTGTTATCTACCATTGTCGGGCACTACTGTTGTGCCAAGTGGGATGGGATGTGGTATCGCGCGATTGTCTGTGATGCAAGTGACATAGCCACTGAAAAGAGAATGTATGTGAAGTTCATTGATTATGGCAACAGTGATACTGTATCGGTTAATGATGTCAGGGAATTGAGTGATAAGTTCCGTCTGTTGCCGATACTAGGTCTGAAATGTAGACTGGATAACGATCGACCGCAATCTTTAAATGATAGTGAAGATATTTGTGCAAAGTTTGAAGAGCTGACTGAAGACAAAGAACTAGTATGTAAAGTTGTGTCTATTGATGATTCAAACTTTGAATGCATAAATGTTATTTTGATGGATACAAGTGGGGATGAACCTGTCCAATCAATCTATGAACAACTTGTCAATTCTGCTGAATTTTCAAATAATGCAGTCATCCAGCAAAATGGACTGACGCACAGCTCAGAATCGCAGGAATCAAAAAAGAAGACAATGGATCTCAAAATTGGCGAGACAATTCCTGTTTACGTCAGTTTTTCAAACAACCCACATGACTTCTACTGTCAGTATGCTGACACTGCAGACAAGCTTACCTCGATAATGGAAAAACTAAATGAATTCTATACAGATAATGAAAAAGTGACGACTATGGCTGCAGCTGACGTAGTACCTGGTGCTTTGTGCTGTGCTAAGTACGACCTGGATGGAATGTTCTACCGTGCTGAAGTTGTCAGTGTTTCAGAAGAAGGAACCAAGGTAAAGCTCTCCTTACAAGAAATCGGAATCCATTGCACATGCATTTTGTAAACTCAATCACCTATGTTGTGTTTAGATTAAAAGTTCAATGAAGTAGTGTTGATCATCATATTTGGTTACTTTGTATGATGATTATGGTTTTATTTTTTTACATCAATCTCTTGTCAGGTTCAATTTTTTGATTATGGGAACAGCGAAGTAAAGCAAAGCACTGAACTGAAAGTTTTGGAAAAAGAATTTTGTTTGCTCACTCCTCAATCGCTTGCATGTCGTCTAAATGGGGTCTCACCGTTTTCTGCAACATTTTCAGATGAATCTTGTGATGAATTTGAAGCACTCATTTTTGATAAAGAATTACTGATGACTGTGATATCTGTTGATGCGCAATATATAGTGGATTTAGTAGAACGAAACACGCAAAAAGAGTTGAGTCAAGTGGTAATCTCTACATCTCTGGCTGATTATGGGTTTTTGAAAGTTGATGGATTACCATGTGTGAAAGGTGTGCTCATAATATTACTTGTGTTGGTACTCAGTGTACCTCACACTGATTTATATATTGTTTCAATTCTTTTCAGATGTTCCTGGTCGTTTCATTTTTGATGGCTCATACAGCACGATTCCACTTAAAGTTGATAGCTATGTCGATGTTGTTGCTTCGAATGTCATCTCACCATCTGAGTTCTATTGTCAAATGGTCTCCAATGGTGCTTGTATCAAAGAAATGATGAAAGGAATTCAAGAGTTGTACGCAAATGGCCCACTACTTAAAAACATAATCTGGAGAAAAGATATGTTGTGCATTGCCATGTTCTCAGGTAGATATATTCAGCTTTTCTGTAACCCCTTCACAAAAATGTAGTTCTGATTCAGAATTTCATCAGAAATGAAGAGAATTGTCTGCTTCAAGGTACTGATGTTTGAAATAGACAAAAAGGTTTTGGGTTGTATTTCTAAGCTCCAACAAAACACTGTATTTGCTGTGTAGACACAATTTCTGCATTTGTGATGAAACATATGTAAGGTGGTCGCTATAGACAGGTTAAGTGTTAAACAGGTTACTTTTGCAAATAGTCAAGAAGATAGAGTAACAGAAAAGATTCATTTCTAGCTGCAGGGGGGAGAGGGGGCTGCTTTCCTCTGATGAATTGTGGTTTTTGTTTAAACTGTACTTATTTTGAATAAAATGGATTCCATACAAAGAAATGAGTAGTATGCTGATATATATCATATGTAGCTGTTTTGGTTAATCAGTAAGGCAATAAGAGAAGTTTCCTGTAGTTTGTTCATCGATTCTTGATTAATTCTTGTTTTGTACAAGAGTATATTATTGCACTGAATAATTTCTTCCTTCAATTGAGATAAAGATTATAGAATATTATCCTGCTTGACCATCTGAAGTAATGAATAAATAAATCGATTTGTAGCTTGTTTTTAGTTAGCCTGCTCTCTGACTCTTCTGAAAATAAAGCTTTTTGGAACAGTTAAGTCTGCTAAACAGCAGAGAAAAGCTTGTTCTTGCAATGCAGAGAGGGCATGGAAATGTGTGGAAACAGTTGTCTTTCCAAACTTGTAATCGAGCACCAAGATTTTCTGGCGTCGAATCACAGCACAGGAAAGATAATAGTAAGACAATAGCTGTTACCAATCACATCCTCTTTTAAACTGCTATAACAAACTTTTCGCCACCATTTAGCAGACTACAGCGAAACCTGTATATAGCAGCCAGCTAAAAAAGGCAGATAAATCGACCACTATATGCAGGTGGCCTTTATATACAGGGTTGATTCAATAGAAAATACCATTTTAGATATTTCAAAAGTGACCATTATAGACAGGTGGCTGCTTTATAGAGGTGACCGTTATGTACGAGGTTTGACTGTACTGTTTCACTGAGTTTCAATTTCAGGAGAGTCTGTGAGCAGGCTAGTTTCTAGTGTATGTAACAAAACTCCAGTACAAAAAATGTTCTGAATACAACAATGACTAATTGATTCACTTCAGAAGAAGATCGTAAATTGTAATTTCTATTGCCGATACTCAGTTTCTTGCATTTTGTGTATGAGGTTTTGAACTTGTGATTTGGCCCTGTGCTAGAAAGACAGCAGAAAGCTACATAGTTTTACACATTTCTCAGTAGCACAGACTACCGTGAGAATGATACAAAACATGGGCAAAAAGTCACATGTATTTCTAGATCATTTGATGACATCAACCACTGGTCGCAACCTTTTGCTTGAACTTTCAAACAGGGCCAGATTTAATTGAAAGTAAGATATACTTTAGGCTCAGAAGAATACAGGCTTTTCTAAAATTAAAGAAATTAACCAATATTTAAATGGTCATAACTTTGGATTGAAGGGAATTCTTACGTTTAGGCTACATTTTTCTACTGAGGCCAACCAGCACATTAGATAACACAACATTTTTGAGTTGATAAAATGCATAACAAGCTTATCGTAACAAATTTTCCTAAAATTTTATGTCCAAAAATTTTTTCAAAAGGGACAGCAAGACTCATTGAAGTAGGTTTAACATCCAATCATCAAGTGAGAGTTTTCGATTGTCAACCTCCAGATTGTCAAATTGCTTATGCATAGAGTTGCGTGTATTGAGTTAGGGACTGCAGCTTTAATTTTTTAAAATTTTTATGCCTTTCTAAATTATTGGTTTAGGCCTGAAGTAATAGATCCAACCATGTTTCCAAACCTATTCCAGTGACACCTGTGTACTGAGGTCATCCTATAGAGCAATCACCTGTCTATAATGGCCACTTGATATTGCTGCAAAATTTATTTTTATTCTATTCAACATTTGCCAATCTAATAGCTGGCTTTTATACACAGATGTCACTGTATGTCAATGACATACATAAACAAAATTGTAACTAAACCTTTCATACTCACCTGATCTCAAAATCATAAGCAAAACAACAATAGCAAATATTTTCACAACACAGGTTTCAATTTTTTTATTTGTTCAATCATTTGGAGAAAACATCCAGTTATGCTTGAACGATTGCATTTCTTTTCATATGAAGTCAACTACTACTACATTTAACAAAATGAAAACAGTCCCCTGTTTTATGAACACTGATGTAAACACTCTGGATGCATAATGAGGAATGAAAAAGGCTTGAAAAATGACGAGTCAACATGCAAGTGTTTTATATCACAGTCCATATATAATGTTGATTGCTTGCAAACTTTATTAAAACTATGTCATGAAAGAGCTACCCAAGCGCAGATTTGTAATAGAAACACACTCAACACACCACTGCCTTGAGTTTAAATTTGAATGATCAATGTAATGTTATTTCTCCAACAAACACAACATAAAAACGACACAACTATTTAGAACAGAGATTGGATTGTTCTATGTTTTCTTTAGCTACATGGAGATGCATATAGTTAATTTATTAGTCTGTAAACGTTGATGCAATGATGTTGACGATGCAGAAATACCCACAGTTTGATTATCAGTTTGTTAGTTTGAAGATGATTGAATATATTCATTACATGTTCCACTAGCTTTTGCACATGCAACTTTAGTGTGTGGCTTGTTAGATGCATCAAACACTATGTTGCTGGAATGCCTCAATTGTTCTGTTGATGGCCTGTTATAGTGGTGTAGCTATCGCTCGTTAAATGCGACGGCTGGATATGAGTTATGAACAATATCATATCTGAATCTAAGATTTGGGATGCCATTACATTTTCTGCTGTTATTTTGTTACGTTTTGTGGCCGGAATATGAAAGCCCTGTTTTATGAAGTGTGACATGAACATTGCCAACAACCAAACAGTCAGTGATCAAGGAAAGGGTCAAAACACAATAGGTTTTTATGAATGCACTCACCATTTACATAACGTTGTTGTGAATTGTTTCCATATCATTGTCCTTGATATCATCGGATGCATTAATTAATAACCTTGCAAGTTATTTGGCATTTGTTATAACACTATAAGTGATCTCTGTATTTATTTACATACCTTCTAGATGAATTATGGTACAGGGCGGTGATCACCGAAATAGAAGGGAAAATTGCTGTTGTTCGTTACGTTGATTTTGGAAACACAGCAAAAACAACCCTGGATAAGCTGCAGCCAATGCATTCTGCTTGGTTAGAGGTTCCTATGCAAGCAATTCGCTGTTCTCTTCAAGATGCACAACAAAAGACATGGGACCAAGCAACAATAGATAAATTTACCGAGTTGACTCTAGCAAAACATTTATTGGCTATTGTCTTGAAAGGTGAGGCAAAGTTTTTTTACATATTTTTAATGGGTCACTGGTCCATCGAATAGACTTTCCAATAGTTCGAAAACAATTTCTTTGTAGTTTGTTTAAACAATTTTTGTGTGTTATGTAACACATTGCATTGAAAAACAGCTGCTGGAATAAACTTTTAACTAGAAATTCAAAGTGGTTTGCATCTGTTTGAATAAACTCCTTGAAAGATATTTTGTGTTTTTATTTTATGAAAAATGCAAGTGAAAAGCACCACACTGTAGCCTGTTTGAAGTGCAAAGGAGAACCCAGTGTTTGTGATACTGTTAAAATTTTCTTCTTTCAGGGCTGTTGACTAATCACAGTTACAATTATTTTTCAAAACAAATTGCTCCATCGAAAAAGTAATTCTGATTACTAATTTTGATAACTTTTCTCCTTATATATAAAATGTGAGTGAGCAAACTTTCAACTCGAACATGCCCAAACTTCAGTATATAAGATATTTGAATTCTGTAATTAATAATCAGATATTTTTAAAAAGAATAACAAGGCTTTTTCAACCCCAAATGATTAAAGTTTGATTAATATTCAGTCCTCTGTGAATGAAAGAAAATATCTTTTCATTTCTTGTGTCAACAGCGCTGTAATTGTAATTTCGAGTTGTTGCATTTTATTCAATGAAAGGAAAAAGCTTGCAAGGCCATTGTTATCAAGTTAACCAAGTCTGCAACATATTGTTATTATTTACTGTTGAGAATTTGAAAGTTTTCTCCTTGTAAAACTTTTGTAATGCATAATGTCCTAATAAACTCAAATAAAAGTCTTTCAGTCTTGAAAAGGAAGGCCATTATGTGAGATCAGATTGTGTGGGTAAGCAGTCATTTCTCCATGCGACTTGCCTCATTGTTAAAAATCAAATGAGATGTGTTGATTCGCATCCAAAAGGCTCCTTGATATTCATTTTTGTGGTAATAACAAAGCATGGTGCATTCAATACCAGTAGTCTGAAATGAAGATAAGTAATCAATAATTGTATTATGGAAATTGGAAAATGATGTGTTACCGTTTTTGGAAATGGTAACTATCACCAGTAAAATTACTTTTTGTGAAAATAATTGCGTACAGTCAAATCTGCTATAACGGCCACTCTGATAGAGCGGTCACTCTTTCATAACGGCCACAACGGTTATTTCCCGTGCCACATTCTTTTGTTTTCACACCCTAAAGAGCGGTCATCTCTCTAACGCGGCCAGCGGCCACATTTC
>JANVCG010033895.1:0-23818 GCA_025505365.1 Haliclystus inabai
TATAGGCTCAAAAGTTATTAAAAACGGCTGAATAGCACAAAAACCGATCGTAAAGAGTTGCTGTGACGTCACGTTTGCAGCAAAACGGCCCATGCTCTTCTTTTTGAGCAGGCCGAGACCACCTAAAAAATTGATCTCGGCCCGATCAAAATTAGAGGCACCTTGCCGTTTTCGATCGTTGAAAAACACTGTTTAGACTACGATTTTGAGCAGACCGTGCTCAAAACCACTTGACACCTTCGCACCTTAAACGCGTTAATTGACGAGTACCGTACCTTTTTTGCTGTAGTGTAAATGGCCCTTTATTGTACCAGGTACGTAACGAAAATATTCAGGAGAAAGTGTTTCTTGTACGTCAGACACCCTTGCTTGGACAAATGCTTTGTACTTTGTTGAATTTGACCTGATGAGAGAATCTGACCAGCAAGTTATCTTCTCTATCTTCGTGTTCAATGAATTGACTGCCATATCCACCAATCTTGTCATAATCACAACGCCAACCAATTCTATTTGTGGTATACTTCTCATTTTCATAGGAGTCACCATGGCTTTGGCACAAACAAATGCCAGTTTTACTGAATCGTCAGGCATCTTCCACCTTAGGTAAACAACCGCACCATAGGCATCGAAACTCCCACCAGAGAATGCATGTAACTGAGGTAAGCCTACTGCACCATCTGGGCGCAAACACCTTGATGTGGAAAAGTTTCACTTTCTTGCAATCCAAGAATGGTTTTCCTCCGTTCAACTTCTTCTTCTGCTTCCAAGTGCCTGCCCCATTTCACACCTCGCTCCCATAGCCTTTGAAAATCAATTTTCGCCCTTATGGTTGATGTGGCGACTAATTCAAATAGATCCCAAATTATTGATAGGTTGCTTAAGATGATTCTCTTTGTGATTGCAGTCGGTTCCACATATTCTCCATTTTTGAGCTTGAAAGTATCATTACCTTTATTCCACTGATGGCCCAATACATTCACCAATCGCTCACTGGTAGGCTCACCCACAGTCTCTAATTCATCACGATTTGAACGCCACGCCTTGATTTTGAAGCTGTTTTCCCCAAGAACATAGTCAACTTCTTCGATTGCCTTTTTTGCTTTTAAGGGCTTGTAGAACGAACTTGCCACATCGTCAACAAAGATCTCTTTCTTCAAAATCTGATTTGCTATAGGTGCTTCCTGTGAATGAATGTCAGCAATTCGGTGGATAGATAGAGCTACTAGCAAGATCAGGGCTCTGTTTATCTCCAAAAAGAACGCGTGTCCATTGATATACTTTAATAGTTGCCTCTTTATCCGGTCCCCGCCACAGGATTCTTTGATATGGTTGATCTTCTTCTGACACAGGGATGCGATTGAACATTTTTGAAATGCCGCCATGAATTGAAACAGCATTTTCTCTCCATCGTAGCATGACAGAGAATAATTTGTTATTGAAATCAGGTCTTTTCTCAAGACAGTCATTGTATTGAATTCCTGGTTTTATTTCCATAGCAGAATTGTGCACTATTCTGAGCGGTGTGGTCTCACTGTCACTTCTGAAGACAGGGTGTATGCCCAAATAAAATGTATTTTCACCATCAACATGAGTAACTTCTTTCACAAGCCCATTGCTAACAAGCTCTTGGACTTGATTGTGAAATTCTTCCATTTTTTCGAGTCGATTCAAGTGCTTTCCCAATCTTTCTAATGCCTTATAGGCTGTCAAGTAGTTGTTTTCAATTGCACTTGGGTAGCCTGCTTTCCTTTTTTGTACAGGGATCGACTTGTTACGCATTTGCTGGGCTGCCGATCTACGGTTTAGTGTCACTCATATCAACACAAATGTTTTAAATGGTAATCATTTATTGACAAGGTGAACTACAGTAGACAAGATGAAGAAAATAACGGTAAATAATAAAGAGTATAGCTAATATAGATAAAGAAGAACGTAATATAATGTAGGTAGTACAGATAGACAGGTTTACAATTTACTTACAACATATTCCACTTGTTACAAGTATAAAAACATGTTTACAGTAATATCTTCGTGTCGATCTTTGGCCAAGATGGCTTTACATTCTTCTCCCTTCCAAAAGAGGCTACGGCCATGTGGCCTTTGCACTCCTCCCTATGCTAGCTCAGCGGTAGATGTGGGAACAGATTCTGCTAGTAGCACTAGATTGTGAATCGGACGATCGAGGAGGGTTTTGGGGCCATTGCGTAAGATTTTGAGGGTCACTGAACGGACATGGCCATCGGAACTAGGTGACGTGTTGACAATTCTTCCAATCGGCCATTTGTTTCTTTTCACCATTTTTTCGCAAAGGAGGACCACATCACCGATAGAAAGTGAACGAGACGGCCTTTTCCACTTTTGGCGAACTTGGAGGCATGGAGGTACTCAGAGCTCCAACGATTCCAGAATTGCTGGGCTAGATACTGCACTCGTTGCCACTGTTTGGGGCCGCTGGCGTACAGATCTGTATTGTTATAAGGTATAGCTGCTGGTTCTTGCTCAGGGTGTTTAAGTGTTAGGAGCATATTAGGTGTCAAGGAGATGGGATCATTTGGGTCACTGACGATATAAGCTGTTTCCATCAAGAGGGTGTGGAGTACATCTCGTGTCAGGACGCGGAGATCAAGCTGTAGCATTGTGCCTTCTAAGGCGCGTCTAATCAGGCCAATCTTGCGCTCCCATATACCTCCAAAATGCAAGGCTTCTGGTGGGTTGAAGTCCCAGTGGCAGTTGTGTGAGTTTGCAGTGGTGGCTAGTTCAGTACAGTCTAACTCATGGGAAAAAATCTTGGTCTTGGTTGAAAGACCCAATAAAATTGGTGCCTCTGTCGCTCTTGATGAGCTTACAAGGCCCTCGGATGGCGAAAAGCGATGTAATGCATTTTTAAAATGAGGTGTGTCCATGCCGGGAAGAATTCAACGTGTACAGCTCTGGAAGCAAGACAGGCAAACAACACAGCCCATGACTTTCCAGTGTGAGCAGTTCTTCTAGTCGAATGACCTTCCCTTACGTTCCTGGGACCAAAGACATCAATTCCTACATTTATGAAGGGGGGATGAGTTGTCAAATCGGCATTCAGGGAGATCGGCCATCAGTTGTGTTTCGGCGGGAGGGCGCAGTCTTCGGCAGATAAAACAATTGGCAACGATTTTGCGTATTGCGACCTTAGCTGACTCGATGTGGTATCCAGCGGTGTGGATGTATGAGAGGGTAATGTGCCTTCCTGAGTGTCTGGCCTTTGTATGGAGGTGGAGCAGGAGCACCGTTGACAGGGGGTGAGTCTTTGGGATAAGGATTGGGTGGCGTTGGTGGAACGGAATGCCGGCTCGTTTGAGGCAGCCACCAACGCGAAGAATAACATCCTGGTCGAGTATTAGACAGAGACTAGAAAGTTTGTGATTGGAGGGAAGCTCCTTCTTATCCCTCAAGGAGCAGATTACATCTTGGTAGGTCGAGTCTTGGCAATATTTGAATAAGAGGATAGCAGCTTGTTGACCTGATGTTTTGAGGTTGGACTCGATCGCTGATGTCTGTAGGTGTTGACGTGTTCTGGTAATCCAGTCCTTGGCAATAGTGAGGACTCGGCAAGCAACGTTGAGGATGCAGGGCCATTTGGACAATCGGGAAAATGTAACTGAGAACAGGTCTTTTGTGGATTGCTTTTCAATGTGTGTAATAAAGGTGGTATTGTTGAGTGAAATAGTGTTGGCCTCTGGGAGGTGATCATAGGCAATTTGTGATGCAGAGGCTTGGTTAGTAGGCTGTGTTGCTTCTACTAGGAGAAACTATGGCCCTTGAAGCCAACAGGATGAACAGAAGTTGACAGCAGAAAAGGGGTGTGTGGCTAAATCTGCAGAATTCAAATTTGTGGGGATATATGTCCATTGATCTGGAGAGCTGCATTGAAGAATAATTCCGATTCTTCTTGCAACGTAGCGGCTAAACCTGCGTTCATGGTTACTGATGTAGCCTAGAACAACTTTGCTGTCAGAATAGTCAAATACCTTTTGATTGGCTTGTGGCGGGGCTCTTGAAGGGTTCCTTTAGTGGCAAGGGTGACTTCAACGGCGGAGCATAACTCAAGGCGAGGTATCGAGGTGGCGGCACGTGGGGATACCTTACTGTTTCCACACACGAAAGACGTAACACGTTTGTGATTGGTATCGATAGATACCATGTAGATGACATAGCCGATGGCGTCAGAGGATGCGTCTGCAAATACGTGAAGCTCTTTAAAGGCAGGAGGACCGAAACCTATTGGCCAGAAACTGATCACTGCATTCCTGAGTTGACTTTTTTCCAGTCATCCCACATTTTCTTGTAGATCATAGGAAGAGCATCATCCCAACCAAGGTTTTCTAGTTCTGTTCTGCGTTGGATGAGATGGCCAGCTAAAACGAGGAAAAATGGAGTTGACGGTTGACAAGATTCCTCTTTTAGTAAATGGTCTATCTTGAAGGTCAGTGGAGACACGAAGGACGTCATTGGCAATATCCCAGGTTATCTCAAGTGTTAGCTGAAGAGGTGCTTGATGAAACGGTAGATGGAGCAGACTTTCTACATGTTCTGTAGAGGGAAAGGCTTCAAGTACAGCTGGGTCATTACTTGCTATCTTGTGTAGATGGATTTTAAACCTTTGGAGGTGGGCACGTGATTGAGTAAGCACTTCAATAGCGTGTTTTGTGGGGTCTGAGCTGCCGACGCCATCATCTACGTAAAAGCTTTCTTTCAAGTATGTCTTGGCATCATGGGACAAGTAAGGTTCGGAGAATGATGTGGTGTATCGAAGTGCGTAGGTGGCGAGAGATGGACTGGGTCGATTGCCAAAGATATGGACCGTAGAAAGGTACTGGATGACTTCATCAAGTGGGTTGTTGTCTTTAAACCAATAGGAAGTTCCTGTAAGGAGGGTGAACGTGGAAAGAGTGGAACATTGCTTGGACGTCTGCCACATATCCTACAACACCTTCTCGGAATCGAGTGTGGACACCAAGCAGGCGATTGTTCTGGTCGGGGCCTTGTAACAGCTGATCGTTAAGGTTGGTTCTGTGATGAGAGGCAGAGCTGTCAAAAACAAGGCGTACCTTTCCTTTCTTAGAGTGGGTTACTGGGAATACAGGGAGCCATCATGCTTTTCCTTTTGGATCGGGATGTCGGTTGGGGGATTGAGTTCAACGTGATGTGCGTCAATTGTCTTGCCCATAGCATTGAGGCAGTCTGCAGGTTTTTTCAGCTCTGTCTTGATGCGATTCAGAGTCTGCATGGTGCGTTGATAGACAGCTTCCTGATTGCTTTGCAACATAACATCATCATTCTTGAATGGGAGGGGCATCTGGAGGTTCCCTTCATCGTTGACTGTGATATTGTTCGATACAATATTGAGGAAACGGCGGTCGTCCAGAGACATACCAGCAAGTTCATTGTCTGCTTGTGAACGGATTACATCGCAATTGGTATGATAGTATATTACTGGTGAGAAGGTGCTATCATCTTTGAAATGGTCGTCACAGACATTAGTTACTAGGGCAGTGTTCTCTGTTGGATGATTTGAGAATGAACAGCTGGAACCGACGAGAGCCCACCCGAGACTGGTGTGATGAGCAAAGGGTGCATGATCTCCATATGTTTGTGTAGCCATGAGGTTATGACCATCTCGTCCAATCAGAACCTGCACTTCAGCAGATTCATCAAATTCTTGGAAGTTGGTGGACAGGTTAGAGATGTGATGGTGTTGTTGTACCAGCACAGGTGTAGCAATCTCTTTCCGAGTATCTGGGATCATTGGGTTACTCAAAAGTGGTGTTAAGGGGTATGATTGTTTCTCGCAAACACCTTTAACAGACAGGCCAGATGCCACCATTCCTTGTAAAAGTGTTTTCTCTTCGGTGAGCATTGTGAGGCTGTACTCAACCAATGGCGACTTGATGTTGAAGTATTGTAGCTCCTTTGGATCTGCAAAGGAGGTGGTTGATTGTTCATTGATGATTGTGTATGTGCGTAGAGTTTTGTTGGAAAACTGGGGTGCACTGAGATCAACCAGTAAAGTCTTCCCACAGCTCCTTGATGTCTTGAATGGCGGCTGCGTTTCGGTGCGTAATGTTGTTGCAGTGACCCTGTGGGGTAGCTGTCCATCGATACAGATCTCTTGCGCAGTGTTGACTTCAGTTGAGGGTGCCTTCGGCTCACTATGATGGCTAGGGGTTGTTTTGTCGGTAAGTCCTTTGCGAGTATCATATCGATGTAGGAGGGTATGGTGATTTTTGGACTTGCACGTGCCACAGCTGAGGTTGGCTCTACATGAATCAGACGAGTGCTTCATGAGGCATTTGGTAAATAGTCCTAACGCTTTTGTGATTGTATACCTTTTGCTATTGGGGAGCTTACGAAATCCAAAGCATTCGTAGATAGAGTGTTCGGATGAGCCATGGTAGGGACAAGTAACGTCGCCTTTCTGGATAGATGTGGGCCGTGTTACTTGGGTTCTCAATGCATGGTGGTTGTTGATAGCTCCCATATCTTCGTTACGGTAGTTCTCATTGCACAATTCAATGGAAATACTATTGAGGAATTTGATGAACTCGGAGAAGGTGGGCGACATATGCCCATTCTTTGCTCGTATACTGTGCCATGCTTTCGCCATCTATTTTGGAGGAAAGGTGGTAGCCTTTGCTAGAGTGGTTTCAGTCCTTGTGGGTAATTGAGTGTTTGGGATCTGGTACCTTAGGGAGATGTGCCAGTACAATATTGCACAGATCTTTCAAGTCTCGGACCTCTCTTCTACAGTTGGTGGATCGTATGGTTGGGAAGGCATCTAGATGTTGGTAAATACTTGCAGCCACACGTGTCCCTGTAAAAAACGTTTATAAATTTCAAGTTGAATCTCCACGAGGGCTTTGCTTGGGTTGACCCCAGCAGCAACTTTGTACGTTTGAAAAATGTCAAGTGCCTCACCCTCTGTGTTAGCTTCCAGTATATAAATGAGGTCCATAGCAGTCAACGGTAGGCTGTCCACCTTGTTCAAGAGCTCGTTCATCCATGTCAGATACTGGTACGGTTGTCCCGAGAAGAGCGTTGGTGACTTCAGGAAGAGTTCCCGTCATAAGAGGAAACATGCATTACTGTCATAATTGTATTTAGGCGGTACCCTTTGGATAACAGTAGGGGTCATGCTTTGTTGCAAATTCTCCGGAATAAGTTGTTGCACTCCTGGAATGGATCCCGGGCAGGTGTATTGCAGTTCATAGATATAATTTTTAACCTTCTCTTGTGCATTCTTGTTTTCCAATTCGTTCAGGACTGTATGGAATGATATGCTATCAGTCTGAATTGAGCTACATGTGGAATGGGCCTGATATTCAATTTCTGCTAGGCTAAGCTTTTGCTTGTGCTCCAAAATTCGAGATTCCAGTGCCAACTTGTCCTTCTCTCGTTCGAAACCGCGTTGTGCTTCTCGACTTTCTAGTTCAAGCTTTTCTTGGCGGACTTTAGGCAGCAATTCTTCCCTGGCTACCTGCAGTTTAACAATCGCTTCCTCTTCATTTTCTAACGACGATTTATTATGTGGAGCCACAGTCTGGGTAAGCAATGAAAAGGTTGTCATCGAGCTGGTTTCCGAACCATCTAGGTCAATCTTGTACATCTTCAACTGGTCTATTGTTGATAAGTAATCAGAGAGAATAGTTTTAGTCTCTTTTTTCACTTCGGATGCTTCGTGGGTGGCCCCGTTGGAGGTTAGGCATGTGAGGATATCTCTAGTTGAGTTGACAAATTCTCGTTTTGCTGTACAAAGTTCAGAGAGGGACGCAACTATTTCAATCAGTGATTGGTCACAAGTAGCTGAAGAGTCTATAAGTGATTGTAGATTTGTTTTGTTTGTCAAGCTTGTGATGTTTTCACTGTTACACGTATTTGCGGGGCTGCCGATCTACGGTTTATTGTCACGCATATCAACACAAATGTTTCGAATGGTAATCATTTATTGACAAGGTGAACTACAGTAGACTAGATGAAGAAAAATAACAGTAAATAATAAAGAGTATAGCTAATATAGATAAAGAAGAACGTAATATAATGTAGCTAGTACAGATAGACAGGTTTACAATTTACTTACAACATATTCTACTTGTTACAAGAAAAAAAAACAGTCTTACAGTAATATCTTCGTGTTGATCTTTGGCCAAGATGGCGTACATTCTTCTCCCTTCCGAAGGAGGCTACGGCCATGTGGCCGTTACAAGACTCTAGTACAGTTTCAGGAGTCATAATACCACTTCATTAAATGTAATACACCACGCTCTAATAGATTAATGAAATCTTTTATTAATTCAATTTCATTCTTGTGATGGTTTATGAAGATCATCAGCTTTTTTTCTGACTCTAACTTTGTAACACCAATAATAATCTACTAATAATAATAATAATAATAATGGCTGATTTCCATCTGAAGGTCCATTTTTTCAGGCTGAAATCACGTTACACACAAATAAAGCTTACAGCTGTCTTGGCTAACTGTTTAATTGATTTTTTTCCAAACGTATTGCGTTTTTTCAAAACAACCTCCAGAAATGATTTTTTGGATGTTGAACTTGAAAACTTCATATCTGGAGGTCAATTGTAAATCTCACGACTCCTCTAAAAATTATTGGCAAAGAAACAAAACATTGACACCTTTTTCCGATCAAAACCCACTTATTTTTTGTAAATTCGTATTCCACCTACTCGTGAAAATTTGAAACTCAAAAAGAAACCTAAATCAATGACTTGGTGTAAATTTTGACCGGGAAGGAGTTGCACTATCAAAAACAATGCAAGATCATGTACGGATAGAAAATTGAGATCTATCTACTTAGGAAATATCTGTTTTGTTGATATAGTGTGCCATGGTGCAGTGGTTAGGGTGTTGGATCCAGATCTGGTTGGCGTCAGGAAGGGCATCCGGCCATAACAAAAAAAAATGCTACTGTTATGTAAGTGAACGTACTCCGGTGAAAATAAGCTTAATGCTTACCTGGTTATGATAAAATGATAAATCCAAAAAATACTATTCACTTTAATTTATCGAGGTGGACTATCAAGGCTTTAACAACTTTGGAAAACAATTAGGTTGACCAATTTCATTAGCAATAAATTATTTTGATCCAAAGCAAATATGAAAACACTGAATGTATGGAAGAGACATGAAGTCTTTGATTGTTAACGTAAATAAATAAACTTAAATCCACAAGAGAATTATAATTTTTTGGCTGAGGTGCTTGGATGGTGAGATATAGCCACTGGGGACTCCACCTTGTTACTTAGGAAGGAAAACAATTTCTTGCCCCAATGTGGTACATGATTTGAGATTGTTCAAATTTCATGAACTATTGTTTGGAAGCTTGCAAGCAATCAATCATCGGCATCGAGGCCAGGAATAGCAATAATTGAGTGTGACTAGGCATGTGAATATGCCAGAGATTTAAATCAGGAATTCTGAGACAATGACAAGGATTTGTTCTAAGCAAATGAGAGAATTGCCAGTGATTCTGAGATAGAGACATCATGAGCTCCTGATGTCTTGATGCAGCATGCTGATAGAGGCATGGCTGCATGCATGACGATTTGATTGAGGCTGAGGTCAGAACTATGTGAAGACTAAGATGAGTGAGACAGATGAGATAAATGTGATTGTGAGTGAGTAGGGACAACATAACCTGAACTCCACCTTGCGAGAATCTATGAAAAAATTAAAGGCCAGGTAAACCAGACAAAATCAAGCAATAACTTGAGAATATCAAGCACAAAAATGTGTGATGCCATGTAGACATGTGAGAGGATTAGGGATTCGTTATTGGCTTACCTAATGACTCAAAACCTTGGGCATAACATTGGTTTATACCTTTTTTCAATTTAATCATTTAAAGTTCAAATTATACTCTCAAGATTTCCTGTTCCGCAGAGATTTCTAATTAAAAATTTGTGTTGTGATTGTATCTTTTGATATCAACTTTATTTCAACTTATTTAGCCTACCTACATTGTGCTGCTGATGCAAATAGCAATGTTATGTTACTACTAGATAATATATAGCTATTGTACTATTGTGTTTGCTGTTTAAAACTCATTGTTTTTCCATCCTTTTTGTTGCATGCGGTTAACCGTTGATTATCTGGTATACCAAACAGTTAATTTGTTTACACAATATCATAACTAAGACACCACTGATAAGTCTCTGATAAAATTTGGAGCATACATAAATTGACATTTAAATTTGCTCCTTTGCAATTTGACGATGCTCCAAAGACTACTGTGAGCCTTCTGAAATTCATGCAAAAGAGCGCTGTTTGTTTATTAGTTGGTCACTATTTGTTCATTTGAAAGGGTTATTCTTTCAGATAGCAATTGCTTACAGATTTGTACTGTTTGAATACAATGGGTTTGAATACGTCATTTCACTTTGTTATGTATGAACTAATGCTAGTGAGTAAGACGCACGTAATGCATGTGTCCCATAACCTGTCCCATTCCAGAAAACTTAATGCTCAGTAGATGATCCTATTTTTGATTATTTGTTTTAATTTAATAAACATGGTAACAGGACATTTCGATTTTTAAATTTTCTTCTTGTCCCAACTCATAATAATGCACTACTGTATTATCTTTTTGCTTTTGTAGGCTTACATGCAAGATGCTTCCCCTCGTGCCCAACAGCTTAATTTCCATCCCAAAACAAGAGAAGCATGCTCAACTGGAAATGTAGGCAATATCAGGTTGGTTGGTACAGACCATAGCTAGCCATATATGACGGCTGCTTTTTCCAAGTAACAAGTCAGCCAGGGCCTTTTTATGATATTTTGGGCTGTAGGCACTTTTGTTTTAAGGGCCTAGTTTTCAACAAATTCCTATTCCTCCAATTTGAAATTGATTTATAATCATAATTTGTATGAAAGATAAAAAAATGGAGTTAGCATTTCTTATAGGATTGATTTTAACAACATTGATAGACTTATAACTTTTTAATGTTGGTCGCCGGAGGCAAAAAATTTTGTGCCATCCTTTACTCCTCTCTATGAAAATCACTTGAATGGAGAGATGATCTAATAATTGAGGGATACAGGCTAAATCCAAATTATTTGGTAAATTTTTTACGTGTTGACTATTTTTTGTTCTTGTTGAGAAAAGGCCGATCTGAGCTTGGGCTGTAGGCACGTGCCTACTGTGCCTCAGCCTTCAAACAGCTCTGGCTTCAGCGCTTACTAGCTACTTTCAATAAAAGTAACACAAGCTTTGCTTGCAAGGCTAATTTGAACCAAAACTAACTACAGTATCCTTATTAATTTGCAGCTAGACAATCACTGCTCTTAAAATGTAACTAATACAAGTTACTTTTGTAAGGTGCGTTTTTTTTATTTTTGGAATAAAACCAAGTTGAAAATGAGGAAGAGAAGATCAATTTTCGAAAACTCCTCATATAAAACTTGATCATTTTGTTAACATATTAAATCTGCATACTGCATACCAACTATAAAGTAACAATTATGTAATGTAGAAGGCATAAAGCTGCAAATATTTGTAAATTGCAGCAAACGAATAAGGTACAGTTCGCCCACTGTTTAATTACCAACAACAAAGCGTCATAAGTGTTGGTTTGCCATTTGCAGCACACCCAACAATATGATTCATTTTTTTCAAAACTCAGTGCTTAAAAACTGTTTCCATTGCCCTCGCTTTGTACTTACCTTTCTCAAGCGAATATGTGGCTTTTGGTATCAAAGGCGTTTTGAGTGCATGCCTCACCAGTGTTTGATGATTGATTAATGCTAGTAATGGTTCTGTGCCAAAACAATGAATGGAACACATTAACAAACTTAAAGAAATATGGCCACATTCATCTTTTTAGTGATGTTATGAACAACAAACTCTAGAAAATAGCTTTTGCTAGTATTTTTAGTAAGAAAGTTGCTTGATACACTGAAGAAGTAATAAGTTACTGTTGCAAGCTGCTTAGTTTGAATCTCAGGAAGTCTCACCAAAATGTAGTAGAAAATGTTTGAATAAAAGTAGCTACGCTACAGGTAGCAATGCTAAATACAGCTCTTACAGATTTATATCTGATTATGTAACAAAGGTCATCTGGACAAATTTTCAAATTAAATTAAAAAGTAACGGCTATTTTCACCTGCATGAGAAGATGATGAAAATTAATAAACAGGATTTTATTTTTAGTAGCCAAAAGTATTTGTTTAATGAGGGCCTTGCTTGTGACATTATTCATGTGGTATCATAATGTTTTACATACTAAAATTGATAACATTAGACCATAATAGGTCCTTCTCCAAACTCAAGATGATTTTTAACTGTTTGTCCTTCCCTGTTAAATTTCACCAACATTGATTCTGACAGACACCAGACGTTGATTTGGACTTTTATAAGTTTCAAACTTTGCAAAATCAGCAGAACACAAATCAAGGATTGAAGAATATAAGAGAGTTGTCACTGAAAAGGTGTCAAGGATTTGTTTCTTTGCTTGTTTACTTATTTTACGCCACCTGATGCTGTGTGTATGAAGCAGCTCAAGTAGCAAATGGTCTCTGTTTCTGTACCACGCTTGAGCAAGCTACAACACTTGTTGACTTATTTTACGCCACCTGATGCTGTGTGTATGAGGCAGCTCAATTAGCAAATGGTCTCCGTTTCTGTACCACGCTTGAGCAAGCTATAACACTTGTTGTAACCTATCTTCACTTATCGATTCAAGTGGTACAGTGGAACCTGTATTTCGAACACAGGTACACGCAGCACAGACAAACGTTTAGCCATGAAAAATACCTAAATTTTTAGATTGCCGTTGTACTGAAACATCATTGAAAGTACCACTTCTGAATTGGTCCCACTTTAATCTATTTCATACATCAAGCATAAAAGGAAGGCACATTAGCCTGTACATTGCCCACTTTGATATCTAGTTGAACCTCGTTTGGGGTAGACATCTCTGATTCATGCCTCCGTCAAATTGTCAAATCACCCAGTCCTGTGAAACTTTATATTCAGCTAGTAGCGGCATCCAAAAATAGAACCTGACCAGATTACAATGTTTTTGCTGGTAGCATTATACTTGAAGTATTTTCTTGCAAATCACTTTGTCTTTGGTTTTGCAGCCTGAAGATTGCAAAAATAATTGTGATTGGCGATTTGAATGTAGGCAAAACCAGTGTTGTTAACAGGTAAGAATTCCCAGTGTGATATTTCAAAGTTCCTTTAACGTGAAAAGGAGATCTCAAATTTTGATCTGTTCCAAGGAACTTACTATCTTCCATTTTGGGTCAAATGGAAAAAGTGTCAAAAATAAGGTATTTGGTTTACCATTGTTGCTATGGTAGATCAGTTGTTATGGCTAAATGCTGCTTTCATTCCTATACCACTTCTAAAACGTATGTATCTGATAATTGTAAACATTTTCATTACTGCTGACAGAACCCTGAGATCATTCCAAACAATTTGTCTGTGGTCTCTCGAGTATTATATGGTGTAAATGCTTAGGCTCACTTTTCAGAAGTAACCTTGACAACTGAAACTATTTGATGTGTGTAAACACCCGTGAATACGATCACAATGAAATTGAATTCAGTTTGGATCTAGGAGTATTAGGTCTATTCCAGTGCGTGATGTTGTCATTGTGTTTATTGTCTTTGTGTTTCAGATATTGCCGCAATCAATTTGAAAAGGATTATAAGCCAACGATTGGTGTTGAGTACGAGGTTAAGAAGTATGCTATTCTTGGTCAAGAATTTCACCTGCAATTGTGAGTTGGATTTTATTCAAGTTATAATATTCCAGCTCATTAATCCTTATCAGTTTACAGTTGAAATTGCAAAATCTGTTTTTGTCTATTATCAGCTATTCTCACATTTTAAAAAATTGAAACAAATCAATCTGAAATATACTGTCTTCTCCTTTGAGATTGAAGAGGATAAAAATGTCAAGAACGGCGATTATAAATCCAGCATACAATCCCTCAGTATTACATTTCTTTGTGTGTCCTAACATCTGATAAATTGTACGTTTAATAGGTAAACAGTATGCTCTTTGATTGCAATAATCTGTTATGATTGATCTAAAACATCCTTAATGGCATTTACAGATGGGACACCTCTGGTGAAGAGCGTTTCAAATGCATCACAAGCGTCTACTATCGCGGAGCACATTGTAAGACACTCATTGTATCTGCTGATGTTGTCAATGTCGAATTGTAATTAATCACTGGAATAAAAACAAAAACATTGTTCATTAATTATCAAATAATAATTTGCAATTCAAAAGTAGATTAGATATAGTTTCCACTGCATGTAGGCTAGATATAAGTCAACCTGGTTATATGAAGAGAGAGAGATTGAGATGCTTAAGGGTATCCATTCAACTGACAACGTAGTAGAGACCTGGGAAGAGAAAAGTATGATTTTAATGTGTAAATTGTCGATAGCCACACTCAAAAGATGGGTCCAAGATAAAGCATTATCTGTTCTTATGAGACCACATTCAAACTATGTAAGGGAATTGCAATTAGTTTGGATTGAATTTGTATCTATTTGCTCTGAGATGTATCAACTGCCCTTATTTGCTTCTAGGCGTTATTGTTGTGTTCGATTTAACAGAAATAAGATCATTGAGGAATTGCAAGTAAGTGTGTCAATGTTTCAAATGTTCTCCACTTTGACTGAGGCCTTGCAAAAGGGTAATCATTCACATTTAAATGGATTGTGTTTTGTGAGCATTAAACATGGTAGTAATGTTTAACGTAGCAGAAGATGCACGATGCTTGCTGCAGTTGACCAGTTCTGTATTTAGATTAATTATGAGTAGACAACAACATTCATTGATGTTTTTTGATTGATAAGAATTCCAAAAATATTATATTCATTACTTTCTTTCGCTGTAAAACTATTGATAAACATTGGTTATTCGTTAATTAATAGGAAATGGCTTGATGAAGCACTAGAACAAACAAGAACAGCACCTGAAATCTATTTGGTTGGCAACAAAAAGGATGTGGTAAAGCAGCGCTTTCAACAATAGATACAAATTAATAATTATATGCTCATTAGGTTTGGAATTGAAGATACTCAATATACTAATCCAATGGCACCCCACCATTAATTTCGTAGAAACGTTATTGCTCAATGATGTACTGTGCCTGACAGATTATCTTGAACATGATTAACAAGATGGGCATTCTCGTGTCACGGCATAAGTCTTGTCAGTCACACAACCCAATCTATGGCTACAAATGAAAATCTGATACAGACATTAAAACTTGAGTGTTCTCGTTTGATTTTAGAAAAACCCAATACAAGATACAGTGCGCACTGAAGCTGTTGAATTGGCAAATGAAATGAATGCAGAATATTGGGAAGTCTCTGCTAAGTCAGGTGAGCGTCCTTTCTGCTTTTGATCGATAGTTTAGTATTAACCATGCACAATAACTGGTATTGGATGGGGTAGGTAAAATTTCAAAATTCAAGCCCAGTGCAATACGAAAGAGCTTGAGTCAGATACATGTAATGCTATTACAGTCACCTCCCACCAACCATGCACCAAGGGTAAATACTTGATTAATAAGATGAAAGGTTTAACTTTGATCAAATTTGTTCCCATGATATATTATCTTTTATGTGAATATCAATGTTGGTGCAAATTATGAAGATGGGGGGTGGTGCAGCGTGTGCAGAATTCGCCTTCTAAGGGTACAGCAAGGTGCTTGTCTGGGGTTGTCTACCTGGCAAGACTCTGGAATCTTCAACTTGTTTGCTTTGTGTTTGTTTATTTGTCTGTTTGTGTGTTTTGTTGCTTGGTTTGTTGGTTTGTTCTGTTTATACATGAGATGGTAAGAATTGTTTCTTATCGTAACACTGATTTCTATGATGGCTAATTCCATTCCTATTTCAGTCCCATCAGCTACAGATTGTAATAGGTTGCTCATTAGATCATAGTTGTTGAATCACAATCCGTCTTCATGAAATGTTGACTCGTTTTACAGGCGAAAACGTTTTGAATTTCTTCACCCGTGTTGCATCTGTGACGTTTGACCAAGCCATCCTACGTGAATTAGATTCATTACGTCATCATACCAACGGTCAAATTGCAATTGGCGGTGGAGCAGGAATTGCAACAAACAAAAGAGAAACGATTAGTGAGTGCATTTCATTTGATTTACACTTTCATTTAAACTAAAATTTTATTTGAGTAGTTGTGATGAGAAGTGGAAGGTTACAAAGGAAGCTCAACTGTTTGTGTCTTGCACTCAAAAACATTATTGTAGTATCACAGACAGAGAACGTTTGACAGGATCACCGGTCATGTATTGCTTCATCTTTGATTTACACGATTCTGTTTTCTTTATGAAAGATTGTCGTTGGAACTTTAGAGGACGAATATCAGGATGTTAATGTGAATTGCTTGTAGATTGCCAATGTAATCCAATCTTTAATCTGTTCTGTTCAGGAATCGGATTAATTTGATCCGTTCTTAATTTGTAGAACTGAAAGATGATGATGACCTTTATGAAACGAAAGAGAAAAAGAGATCCTGTTGCTCGAAAGGTTGATTGATCAATGGCGCCTTTTAGTTGAGTGGATCCATCCTGTCATTTTCATTGTGTACCAAAGGAGATACGCATCAGATTGAGTCAATCTTGCAAAAGAGGCCTGTGGTATCATCACCCAGTATCACGTGACCTGGCCCTCAAAACCGAACAAGTTTTGGATTGGGCCGAACATTTCATTATCTTGCAGTATTCATTTGTCTTGAAATGATTGACATGCCAGTTTAGTCATCCTGAATTTCAAGGCGCTTTTTACAGACAGCTTAATCATAGCAAATCAACCTTGATCGAATGTTATGATTACATAATATATAGATGAAAGATGAAAAAGATTTAGACCTTCAAATCACGAAAAATAGAGATTAATAAACGTGTAGTCTTTTATGATATTTACATTCAATATGTCACGTCACGGTCACGTTGAGAAACACATTGAAGAATGACATAAATCATAATAAATTATATTTGTTGGTGTGCAGAGAGAGATTCGATTGCGTTATGTACGGTGCTATGAAGTAGCAATTGTAAACATCTTTGCTTTGTTCATTGCTTTGTTGCTCATTACAGACGTTGAATGTGAACGTACAATCATTATATACTGAACTCATCAGGAAGGGGGAGGAGGGTAACTACCACTCACAATTCGAAGGGGATGTAGAAATTATCACATAATATCATCTGCTACGTACTAACCTTCACTAGCGGAAATGAATCTTGATGTGTCTGACTTGAATCCAATCACATGCAACTTTTTTCAATAACAAACTTGCAATGTGCAGTATCAAACTATAATCAATTTAGGAGACTTTTCAATCACCGTACGATGACAGAAAATTCATGCGATGAAGTTGAAGTTGCAGAAGCTTCTGGAATGAATAAATGGGTCAATGTGTATGGGCTAGCGTAGCGTAGTATGTTGTAGGTGAGCGTTAGGCCATTCCCAATGGAAGCAGAATCTCATTTATCTATTTTGTGTGTAAAATCATGAAACTGCCTAAAAACGTGGGTGTACTACGAAACGGTTCGTTATTACTAAAAGTAAAGCGAGCAAATTGACTGGACGCAAAGCTATTTGTTAAAAAGGTATCATTCATTGGAAAAAAAAAGAATTCTACCTCGTACAACAATTTCATGATTATCATATTGCATCATTATCATTGTGATGATTACGACGATACTATCTATATTGAAATAATTCTAAGTGCAGTCGTAATTATCGCAGGTGCAAAGTAAATACCATTATAGTTGGCAAATTAGTGAGTTGTTCCATTCAGATTATAGTAAACAAATACAAGATTAAAAATATGTGCAACTGCAAAGCAGTGCTGTGAGAGGTGCAATAGCATGTATACTTCTGCGCTTCATATCGCTTTGCTTTTTGACTGATTAAGCCTCAACCGCTTTGTTTGTGTATGTTGATGGCAAACCACTTTCCAAATCGTATACGTTGTTCTTCTTCAAAATGTGGGTGATCAATTCCTCATTAGGCCGGAGAAGGTTGTTGAGCCTCTGCAATGTTGAAAAGATAAGATGATAGAACGAAATTTTTAAAAAGAGATGCTGTTACCTTTGCACTATTATCAAACGCTCCAAAGACAAATGACTTAGAAATGACAAATACGGTAATACTAATAAAGAAAACAAAACTGTGTAGACGCAAGGGTTTATGTTGATAAAGTCACGCTTTCACAAAGTTGACAATGCTTTTTTCAAGCTGCAGATTTTACGTTTCTAGAATTCTTGTAATAATTTTTTGTTATAGTGTACATAAAAAATTTTAAATAGGTATAACATCTATACGCGTAGCAAGAAAGAAAAGGAAAAGCAGTGCTTAATGCTTATAATTTGATCGTAATTGCAATTCAAACAGGAAAATGAAAGATATTCATATCGACTAATAATTTTGACTACTGGGGCTCCAATTATGATGTAGTCATTTTGAATCGCAAAACTATGATTAGAAGTAGCATGCGTTATCGTTGCCTTTTACTTCAAAGCTAGCCGACTACTCAACTACTGTGACCTTGAATGCAATGAAACCGTTGAAACTCTTATAGAAAGAGCAATTGATATACGTTATTATTTTCTGCAGTAAAGCAAACAGAATATACTTTAATTGCTTTCAGAGGCATTTCTTACAATTGTCTTAGCGTAACTATAGATAGTTTTCAATTGTATGTATAGTTAGATACTTGATAGCTGCCATCTTTAATCTCCATGCGATGGCGCTTTTTCGCCATTTACGACTAACGTGTCCAACAGTCTATTGATGATGATGGTCAAACAATATATCAACACTAAGAAATTCTAATTTATCTTTTTTAAATTTGTTATGTTTTACTATGGTAAGTAACATTTGAACCAGGTGTGTTGTCATCTCCAATGGTGTTTCACTTCCTACATAAGGTCGTATTTTATCACAATAATCAGTTAGATTCAACATTTGATGATTATTATTCCGTTTAATTAGATGACAAACCTCATTGAATGATCCTTTCTCTGTTAGCATTCCGATGACCATGAACAGTGGTATCATTCCCATACTAGCCAGCGCTAGCAACCAGCCAACAGCTTCAGACCAATCAGGATAAGGCTTTTTATTATATTTAACCCCTTCCCATTTAACGCAACTGTAAATGAATACAGCAGTTAGTAAACCAGGCGTGATAACTCTCCAGCAAATGCTCCACCAAATATATGGACGTCTACCAGTCATCAGCTCAACATAGCCACGCATGCGTTCGGAACCGAAACACCACCCCACGACAAACACTTCACACGTAGCTATAAACAGCAATGACAGGCCACCACTTTGGTAATCGAAGAGATTGAATACGTACATGCCACCCTGAAAAACATTCATGCCCGATAAACCACAATGACCGATCGTGACAATTACTTGAACCGTAATCTTCGCATACTACAATCTTTGCGCTAATTGGTAGAAAATATGTCACATGAGCATGGAAAGCAGCCATATGTTGGATTTGAAGTCTTTATAAGGATCCCCCTTATATACTACTTGATTTTAGGGTGCTTTCTACCTTACTCCGTATTAAAGAGTCTAAATGACCAGCAGCCTTTGCATTGTTTTTGTTTTGAACATGGTTGATGGGATGACGCTCTATTCCAGAAATGGCATTGTTAACAGTCGAAAAAAAAGGATTCGACGTCACTGCATGAAATCGAATTTGAAACCTGGCGCAGCAACATTTTTGCAGCAGAGCTGCAGGTCATTTTAACATTTGAGCTGACAGTTAACCATGGTAGCTACTTACCTGTGTTACATTCGAAAGACCAATCAAATAAGCAATAATGCAAACTGCAAGAATCAGAAACTCTTTTCTCTTTCGAAACATTCTGGGGTATTCGTCAACCAGATTTGTGATAACGCATTCCATCATGGCAAACTTTGAGGGTTGAGAAAAATTAAAGTTAGTAGCTTAAAATTACCATGAGAGTTCCGTGGAAGCGAAATCAATCAAGAACATAATCTATAGTTTAAATAGAGGTAATTCAACGAAGAAGACACGACTTTGCCTAAGAAGCATATCCACATAGCACATACACGATGACTTCCACTTTATAGGTCCCTAGATCGCTAGCTAGTGTTTTACCTAAAATTGAAATTTCTTTTCAAATGAAACTGATATTAAGTTTGATGATTCCATCGTACCTCACTGTCCAGTCCAAGCGTAAACAGCATGAAGAAAAACAAGATGGCCCACAAGACAGGAATCGGCATCTCTGATATGCCCTCAGGGTAAACAATGAAAGCCAGACCCGGACCTAGAGGTAAAATGATCATTGGTAAATTTATACGTACAGATAAATAATGTTTATAAATCTCAGTTGAAAGAAAGCTATCTTATGCTCAAGCGTAGTTTAGTGTTCGATCATGCTCTCGATTGATTCTAAAGTTTTGATGGACTGGGCAGGAGAGTGCGCACGCGTACATGGTTGCACAGAGGGGGACATACATCAATGATATTAGCCCCCCTCCTTTACGATGACGTTGGAGTTGCCACATGGGTGAGTTGAGGACACGTCTCCCCAGTTGTTTTTAAGAGAGAAATTCGGAAACGCTTAATTCAGATGAGCTACCTGAGTAAGGAACGAGTGTTGGCTACTTTGCTGAATCAACTGTCCTGCTATTTCAATCAAATCAATAATCCCATTCATACAGTATAACTCTTCACTCAAATAGACCCCTCCGCTTACCTACTGATGACATAATTGTTGCGACCGCATGTATTTGATACCATCATGTGATTCATATACCAGTTTCTAATTGCACTTAATTATGTGCCTTCTAGAGCTCAGTAAAATCAAGAGCATAAGTCATAAGATGATTGTTGATTCACACCAGACGCTAAATTGCTAATAACAGACGCAATAGTAGATGTAAAGCCGAATCAATTTCACATAATTCGAGACAGTTTAGGTAAAAGCTAGGCTAATATCAAGCAGAAATTTTCTTATGAAACTTAGCTAGGACTCAAATTTAAACTTTTTTGGGGGGAAGACGAGCGGAATTTTAGATAAACTTCTTTCTCTTCAAGTTTCTGATGAGTTTGGATTATTTGATGCGAGTGAATTAAAACTGTTTCAGGGTTGGGTTAGGGTTAGGGTTAGGGTTAGGGTTAGGGTTGAGGAATATAAGTAGTGGTGATCATTCCTGTGGCCGATATCACAAGTTAATTGAATGTATCTTGTCTAAAACGTAAAACTCAGCGACCTCATTTGTGCGCTGGCTTCTATTTCAAGATTATTACACTGATATTCTGTAACATTTGCTGATGGTCCATTGTTTGATTTGGATGGAATATGTTTCAAATGATTGAAATTTTTTTCTAAGTTGGTCGTTATCACAGCGGCAGATCTACTAGCCTGCGTGCAGACTAAAACCTATCTAAACTAGCTAACTAGACTAAAACCTTTCACAATTTTCTTCAAAAAGTTGTTAGTCTGCACGCCGGCTACAGATCTACGTGTACTCAGAAAAATTCTTTCAGATTAAGCTTGAAAAAGCTTTATATCGGCTGCATGGAACATATCCGGGTGTTGCAAGACTCATTACCTGATGTAGCGACTTGATTTACGGTCACATTCAACTTGTGTGCCATGTAACCCAGAACACTGAATATAACAATGCCAGCCAATGTACTTGTGAATGAGTCAATCAAAGCTATTGTTACTGCATCTCTGTAATGAAATCAAATGTTATTACATGCATTCAAATATCTGTAGATTTGTTTTCGATTTAGAGTCGAAATTATCAGAAATAGATTTCCATTGAATTGTAAGGCTTCAGACCAAAACTGTGCGAAAATTGATTTTATCGGATTTGTTTCGACCAGGAGAAACAGATTTTGAAGTAAGTTTTTATTGTAATTTTCAGTCTTTGTGTATAACATGACGTAGGTAACTGTTTTCGATTATTTCTAAGTAAATGTTTATGATAAATTTACACTTTAGAACTAACCTCAAGCAGTTATTTTTGAATTGATTGTAACTTGCCATCGATAACAATGAACCGAAAGCAACGCCCAGAGAATAAAACAACTGCGTTGCCGCATCCTTCCACACCTATAACATTAAACAGCCCTAGAATTACTATCTGTCTATTTCCGTCACTCTAACCTTGAATGTAGGAATTATTCACCAGCAAGTTCACAAAAGCTAATAGGCTGAATGAGGAGTAAGGCAGTTCTCTCCTGTATAAATTACTCGGTACCTCCCGTGACCCTCTACGTGGTTCTATTGACATTCGACCCCTCTGAATGACAGCCTTCAATTTCGATTGTAGCCAATCAGTGGAATTATTCATGACAAAATCAGGACAAGACAGATTCAATCAATCAATTCAAATAGTAAGTGAATCGAAATGTGATCATCTTGTGAAGAGTGATTTTTATAATAGCAGAACATGATGGGATTTAAACCCTTACCTCTGGCTCTCCAAGCTTTGTGAAATTCGGCCTGATGTAAAATTCTACTCCGTCAGCAGCTCCTTCCAGTGTAACACCGCGAATGAGTAAGATAAACAAAACGATGTACGGGAATGTGGCCGTGAAGTAGACTACCTGCAATAATCATCATCATTGTTGAAAACATTGTAAAAAAGAAAGTTGAAAGGATGGTACCTCAACTGAAAATATCAGAATATGACGTCATTGCAGCAGCGGGGGGGGGGACATATTGTTTTACGTGGTTGGGGTATGTAAAGGAGCGGAACAAGCGTAAATTGTAAACCTGTTCGTGATTTTAGGAATTGACGATGATTCAAAACATGCAGAGTAAATATAGGGTAGACTTGCAGACGACTAGTTTTTGGCAATATCGAGAAATTGATGACTAGAGCAGTACAGATAGGAAGATGATAAAAAATTAAAAACAAAAACAAAGTGAAATAAAAATGCAATACTCATCAAATTAAAACACCTAAATTATTCATCATGAGAAAGAAATCAATTATTATCAATTATTTGAACAGAAAATGTTCAAAATAAAGTTTGAGTTTTTGAGTTTAAAACATTTAATAATTATTTAATTTTAGTCAAGTAAATCAACGAATCAGAATTAAAGTACATCATCATTGACTATTTGAATTCTACTTGAACAACAGTAATGAGGCTTAGAGGAAAAATATCGTTTGAAAAATACGGTGCTTGATCTGAAGTACAATTTGCAATATCGATTTTGTTAGCTCGCAGTTGAATTTGCGTTCTCATAAATATTAATATATACCTACTTTGCCAACTGATTTGATGCCTTTCCACATGCAAAAGTAAACAACTATCCAGCCGGTCAGCAAACACAAAGCCAACTGCCAACGAATGTTTCCGATGTCGTTAATACCGGTGGTGATATCCAAAACATTGTGACTAACAATTAAGCAGAGATACTTTCTACTTTAAGCACAACATCATACGGTACTGGAAACTGTCATACATTCTAACAATAAAGTATTACTACTCGCGTGTTTACTAGTTCTATTAACTGGAAATCTTAGGATTGTGCATATCATATCATATCACTAGTTTGTGCATATCCTTTCAACCAATCAAATTACACCGAAAACAGTGTTGAATAGTCATGAGTGGAAGGTATATCAGAGGTGTATGAATGAACATATACTATATACGCTCTAAGATACTATATACGCTCTAAGATACTATATACGCTCTAAGATACTATATACGCTCTAAGATACTATATACGCTCTAAGATACTATATACGCTC